>OY882868.1:2062368-2178793 GCA_963693515.1 Pipistrellus nathusii | reverse complement strand
CCAGTCGCTCCCCCACGTGCCGGCCCACGAGTGTCAGCAGCACCAGGCATCAGCGCTCAGTCACCACCGAGATGGTTGCTGCCCACGAGGATGGGACCTCGGCCCTGTGCCGGCTGCCCTGGCCGGGCTCCCAGGGCAGGAAGTGCTTTCTCAGATGTCAGTGGCTGTGGGTGGGCGGTGGCCGTGGGTGTGCAGTGGCCGTGTGCTCCTGCGGGGGTGGCAGTGCCCGCAGACAGACCGCCGAGAGGCCCACGCAGCCGCAGCCACAGGCGCACGTGCTCAGAGTGACAAGAGGGGCAGGAACACGCGAACAGCACGGACCCACACGGTGGCCTTGTGGGGACGCGGAGTGTGCTGCTGGACGGTGCGAGGGCCCGGAGCTGAGGCCTGAGCGGCGAAGGGCTGAGTGTGCGGCTGGCACCCCACCCTGAACTCTCCCCAACCCCCACCCCCCGCCAGCAGGCCTGTGTGCTTTCAGGCTTAAATGATTCACTCTCTGCCTTTGCAAAACACCCCTCCTCATTCTGAAAGGGCGGATGGCGTGGTGCGCGCCAGGTCAGTGCCTTCAAAATGGCGGTGAGGACGGTGCCTCCCCCAGGGAGTGGCGGGCGCTGGGTGCCGGGCGGCATGTCCAGAGCCTGTGTGTGTCAGACAGGCCCGGAGGAGAGACATTTTCCAGACCCCATGGCCCACAAAGGCACAGGACACACACACACACACACACACACACACACACACACACACACACACACACACCGTGAGGAAGGGCGTGGGTTCTGTGAGCCCAGAGGGCGGCAGAGCTGTTGAATCCAGGACCTCTGCACGCTGCCAAAGGCAGGCCCTCGGCGTCTCCGCTCAGCGTGCACCCCAGCGGGCGGGTGCCCTCCCTGCGGGAGGCTGCCAGGAGCACCCATTGCTTCTCCCTCCACCATCCGCGGCTAAGAAGGAAACCCCTTCCAGAAACTCCCAGAAAGGAAGGGAGAAGCTCCCGGAAGCGCCCAGGACAGCACTCACTGCATCTCCTGCCCCTCTAGAACCCAGAACCTGCCGGGACACGCGGGCAGTTGTCCTGAGGGAGCAGGGAAGGGGGGGAGGGTGCCGGTCAGCGACCAGCTGTGTCCACCGCGGATGACGCCTCAGGCTGGCCAGCAGTGACAGTGGGCTTTGGTCAGTGGCCGTGGGGCTATCCCCCCTCATCTATGCCTTTCCGCCTGACCGGCCTCCTGTCTGACCCCCAACCCCTCGAGCACAGGGCTCCAAGGGACACGTGTCCTCCGGCCGTGTGGCCGTGTCTATCTGGTCCCCTCTGCCTCGGGGACAGGGGCAACAGGCATTCCACATGCAGTGTTTTCTAAAAATAAGGAATTGATCTGCCATCTGTCCAAAATCAAAGCAGAACCTGCTCCTGAACAGAAGTCAATAGAGTCGAGTCTCACACTCCCACAGCTCACAGGAGCAGGAGCACACGGCCACTGCACAGCCACGGCCACCGCACAGCCACAGCCAACCCACAGCCACGTCCACCGCACACCCACAGCCACCGCACACCCACAGCCACCGCACACCCACGGCCACCGCACACCCACGGCCACTGCACAACCACGTCCACTGCACAGCCACGGCCACCGCACAGCCACGGCCACCGCACAGCCACAGCCACCGCACACCCACAGCCACCGCACAGCCACGTCCACTGCACACCCATGGCCACCGTACACCCACGGCCACTGCACACCCATAGCCAGCGCATTGCCCACAGCCACCATATGCATGCGGGCTTTCAGAAGCTGAGGCCTAAAAGTTCAAGTCCAAGAAAACTCCACTGAGCTCTGAGTGGGTTCAGTCTGTGCTTTCATTCAAGAACCACAGGCCGGGCAGCACCAGTTCCCAATCGTCCCCCAGCCCTCCATCACCTCCCTCCTGCTGTCGTCCCGGGGCCCACGTGGCCCTGTCCTCCCCGGTGACAAGCAGAGTCCCTCCCAGGCCCAGCCGCTGAGCGAGGGGAGGGGCAGTCGCGGGCACAGCTGGCGCGGCACGGCCTCAGGTGCACACGCTGGCCAGGCAGAGGCGGCAGCGGGCGGGCTCCTGGGCCAGCCCCACCATGGCCGGGCAGGGCTTCGCCAGCAGGTCATGGGGAGCCCATTCCAAACAGGACGTTAGGAGCAAAGGCGGGGGCCATGCCGGACAGGCAGAGCCGTGGAGGGGCAGAGGGGCAGAGGGGCAGGTGGGTAGGAGGATGCTACCAACACTCAAACTGCAGTTTGAGGAGCAGTGACTAAAGGGAGCACAAGGCGGGGACCCCCTGCCTGGAGCTGGGGACAGAGGACGCCTCAGGTACAGGGAACCCGGCTCCCTGACCCCCGCCCTGACAGAGCTGGAGCCCCCTCTGACCCTGGTGACCCGGAGCCCTCCCAGCGTTGGGGAGGTTGGAGCCACGTGGTCTGAGTGAAGGTGACGCAGGAGGGCAGGGACCCCGGGGCCTGGTGCCCCCGGGCCTGGCGGCTCAGCACTCAGGGCTCCGGAGAGTCAGGGCCTGGGAGTCCTCCAGAGGCTCGCACGGCGCCTCACGGTGGCACAGGCACAGACTGCCACGCGGTGACGGCCAGGCACGCCCTGCCCCGGCCATGCCACACTGTGACCGACGCTTCCTCTCGCTCCGTAGATCGATGCTGAAGGAGCCGTACGTCGACAGGACGCGCGTGGCCGTGTTCGGGGAGGTGAGTGCGCTGTCCTTCGCCTGGTCACCCCAACATTCAGGACGGGGACTGGATGTCCACCCCCAGGCTGGGCCAGTTCACCGAGCGTCTCGGGTGTGGAGCTGTGTGCTCTTCTGTACACGTGAGGGCGGCCCCGGGGCTCTCTGCACGGGAGCGGGGAGGGCCTCGCCGCTGGGACCGGGGACTCTGGCTCGTGGACACACTCACACACATTCACACACTCACACACACTCACACAGAAATACACATCTGTACACACACTCATATACAAATACATGCTCATGCACACTCACATTCATCTACAAACACGTTCACATACGTTCATACACACCTACTTACATGCAAACACACTCGTACACAAACACACGCTCACACACTCGCACACTCATGCACACGCAGCTTTAACAGTTCTCCCCACGCCCTGATTCTCTTGGCCTCGGTCCCCCTCCAACCTTTCTCATCAGACATCACACCTGTGCCCTCCCTCTGGGTCAGTCCAGACAGGAGCCGGGCTCTGGGCGCCGGGCAGGGAGTGGTGTCCGTTGGGCTGTCTCTGGGAGGCACGCATGGAAGCCAGGTCTTTCGTGTCAACCCCAAGGCAAGGACAATGTCAGAACTTAGGGGGGAACCCTGTGCAGGACACATGGGGATGTCTGTCTCATGGCCGCCTTAGCCCCGGTCCTGGCCGGCCCGCCCTCAGAACCGCAGAAAGTCAGAGTGGCTGGCTCTGCGTGTAGACAGGGAGTTGGTGAGGAACACGGTAAAAGAGCTCTGAGGGGCGGCCCGGAGCACAGCCCTGCACCCACGCAGCCCCCGTAACCTGCACCGCCCTCACCCAGTCGCCACAGCACTGGGCACTCAGCCGTGCACAAGTCATATTTCGATGGCAAGCGTTGGCCTTTCGTTTTTTACCTGGAAAAATTTAAGATTACTATTGATATTAGAGAGAGAGGGTCAGGGAGAGAGATAGAAGCATTAGTGATGAGAGAGAACCATCGATCAGCTGCCTCCTGCACACCCCGCACTGTGGATCAAGCCCATAGTCCGGGCATGTGCTCACCACTGAGCCACACCAGCCAGGCCCTGAGAAACATTTGAAGTTGAGATTTTTTTTTTTTTTTTTCTGAGCAGCTACATGAAAATGGCTGCTTGAGTGGCCGATATGTCTGAGTGTTTTCCTGGCTGAGTTACCGACATGGACCCCCACTTACCTGTCCTCTGTCCCAGGACTATGGCGGCTACCTGAGCTCTTACATCCTCCCGGCGAAGGGAGAAAACCAGGGTCAGATGTTCGCCTGCGGCTCGGCTCTCTCTCCAATAACGGACTTCAAGCTCTACGGTAATGCTCTCTACCCACCCCACCGGCCCCTCCCGTGGCCCCACTGCTCCCCTCAGCTCTGCACCTGCCACCCCCTCCCGTGGCCCCACCGCTCCCCTCAGCTCTACACCCCGCCACCCCCTCCCGTGACCCCACCGCTCCCCTCAGCTCCCCACCTGCCACCCCTCCCGCGTCCCCACCACTCCCCACAGCTCCGCACCCCACCACCCTCTCCCGTGGCCCCACCGCCCCCCTCAGCTCCACACCCACCAGCCCTGCCAGGCACCCACCTGGACCACACACTACACAAGCTGTAGGGCTCATGGCAAAGCTCAGAGACAGGGAGGCTCACCCCCTTGTCCTGGTGCCATCAGCCTTGTGGCCAGCCCTGGTTCTCACCCTTTGACGGTCACAGTGGCCACAGTGGGCGCAGGAGATCTGGGGGAGCCAGCGAGATGGGGTGCTGAGACCCTCACACTGCGCTGCCTTGCTCTGGCCTCAGGGCAGGGCTCCGCGTGGGCTGTTCCGGGGGGTCCGGTGGGCAGACGGCCGGGGCACAGACGGCGGCAGTTCGAGTGGTGCCGCCCTGAGGGCTCAGCTCCGCTCCCTCTGCGCCTTCCCCCGGGCGGTGGAGGGCCGAGCAGCGCCAGTCCCGGGAGAGAGGCTTTGTGGCGGGCAGGAGCCGGAGACAGGCGGGTGCCAGGATAACCTGCTGTGGGACCTCCCAGGTGTGAGGCCAGACGGCTGCCCTGGCAGTTTCGGGGCTTGAGGCTCCCTCCCCCTGTCTCGGGCCAGCCAGCCCTTTCCTCCGGACGTGAACAGCTTGTGGCATTAACCCCCTTCTGAAGCGCCGTGCGCCCTCCCGTGGCCACGCCACACCCTCGGCCCCAGAGGCCCGGACACCTCGGCGCACCCCGCAGCCACAGGCTCCACGCCTCTGGCAGGTTCTCGTGCACAGGTCACCTGCCTCACCCAGAGCTCCCGGTCAATGTCAGTCTTCACATGGTTTCCCATGGGAACACGTGGAGCTGTTTTAGAATCTCAGGCTCAGCGAGGCTTCTTCAGATTTGTAATCACGCCATTTCACGTGTGCCCGATCCGACCCACCAGTGCCACCTCCGCACCTGGCCATCCCGTGCCCACTACACCTGGCCATCCCCATGCCCTCGGCATCTGGCTCATCCCCACACCAGCTACACTTGGCCATTTCGTACCCACAACACCTGGCCCATCCCGTGCCCCCCTCACCTGGCCCATCCCGTGCCCCCTTCACCTGGCCCATCCCGTGCCCCCTACACCTGGCCCATCTCATGCCCCCTACACCTGGCCCATTCCGTGTCCACTACACCTGGCCCATCCCGTGCCCCCTACACCTGGCCCATCTCGTGCCCGCTACACCTGACCCATCCTGTGCCCCCTACACCTGGCCCATCCCGTGCCCCCTACACCTGGCCCATCCCGTGCCCCCTACACCTGGCCCATCTCGTGCCCGCTACACCTGACCCATCCTGTGCCCCCTACACCTGGCCCATCCCGTGCCCCCTACACCTGGCCCATCCTGTGCCCCCTACACCTGGCCCATCCCGTGCCCCCTACACCTGGCCCATCCCGTGCCCCCTACACCTGGCCCATCCCGTGCCCGCAGCGGGACATGGTCTCTGCTGTGACAGAGGGTGCTCTTCGGGGCACTTGCTGATGGAGCCTGGGCCGGGCCAGCATTCAGGACCGAGCAGACAGGCCGAGCCCAGCACGAGTGCAGCCCCCTGGAGTGGGCGCTGTCCTGTCCTGTCCCTGGGTCCCGTCATTAACCCCGAATGCTTAAACGTCGCCCCATTTCCGTATCAGATCCAAGGGGCCCACACAGGACACTTCCAACAATAAAGACTTAACCCACAGAACAAAAGCTCCGGGAGAAAAATTTTTAAAAAGGTCCAGCAGGCCTGGTTTGGGTTTTAAGACAAACGTTTGCCAGGAAGAGGATGCAAGCCCGCCCCAGGGCCCAGTCCGGGCTCCGGCGGGGGTGACCCTCTTCCTCTGTCTTCCCACCAGCCTCGGCCTTTTCCGAGCGGTACCTGGGCCTCTACGGACTGGACAACAGGGCGTATGAGGTAGGCCCCACACCGCCACTGGCACACGGGACGTCGGTGAATTCCTCCCTCTTCTCTGAGTTCCTCTCCCTCCCCTCCCACCCGGCCCAGCACGAACCCGCGCTCCCTCCAGCCTACAGTCCCTCCTCCCACCTGGAGGACCGTCCACTGCCTATACGATCTGTGAAAGGAGCGACTATGACTCCTCAGAGGGTGTCATTTCTGACTCTGGAACTTAGGGGCCAGGAAGAAAGCAGGAGGCTTTGATGGAGGATCTGTCCGTGGTCTTTAGGTGCTGGGTGCACATGCCTGGCTCCTGCCCCCAAGGCCGCTCAGTGACAGTGGGGATGGCACATGGCCCTCCTTCACCAGTGCAGTGACAGGCCAGGCTCAGGATACAGGGTGGGGTCTGGGGTTGAACCTTTAGCAAGAATAACAGAAATATCACCTCCCCTGAGCCAGCACTCCTCTATCCCTGTCTCCTTCCCCGTCTCCTTCCCCGTCTCCCCCCTGTCTCCTTCCCCGTCTCGTTCCCCGTCTCCATCCCCGTCTCCTTCCCTGTCTCCATTCCTGTCTCCTTCCCTGTCTCCACCCTGTCTCCTTCCCCGTCTCCATCCCCGTCTCCTTCCCTGTATCCCCCCTGTCTCCTTCCCTGTCTCCCCCCTGTCTCCTTCCTTGTCTCCATCCCTGTCTCCATCAGAGGAGAACAGTCAGTATCCTCCATCCCTGTCTGCCTCTGAAGGGTGCAGGGAGGGAAGGGGGCTCCCTGAGGTGCTGTGTGTTCACCGCGGACAGAAAGCCCCGTCCCGGACCCTGCTTCTGAGCCTGGCCCTAATCCTCGGGGTCCCCACACACACCCTGTGTGGCCACTAACTGCCCCCTCACCCTGCGTGCAGATGACCAAGGTGGCCCACCGGGTATCGGCGCTGGACGGGCAGCAGTTTCTGATCATCCACGCGACGGCCGATGGTGAGCCCCGAGGAGCCCTCCTGCGGACGGTGAGCAGCCCCCGCCGGTGTGTGGGTTCAGACACACTGTCTTTTCTTCCGCAGAAAAAGTCCACTTCCAGCACACCGCCGAGCTCATCACCCAGCTGATCAAGGCGAAGGCCAACTACAGCCTGCAGGTACGGTGCACGCTGGGCTGTGCGGGGCTGCTCCCTTCCCCCGGGCAGGAACCACATGTGGATGGCGTACGGCCTTGTACACCTGGCATGGCCGTCGGTGTGGGCAGGGCGTCCCACAGACTAAGCCTGTGCTTCCTTTTCAATTATGATAGTTCGGTCTTGCAGATGGGCGGTGCTGAAATCCTGTTAGACCCCCTTCCACCTCCACCTCACTCTGTGCGATGAGCAAGGCCAGGCAGCAGCCACACACAGCCGTGGGTGCCGTGTCCCTGGCGTGTGGAATGGGGGCTGCTGTCCCCACGTAGACAACAGCAGGTTGGCGGGTCTGGCCAGCCACCCTCTAGGCCAGCGGTTCTCAACTTTCTAATGCTGCGACCCTTTAATACAGCTCCTCACACTGTGCTACCCCAGCCATGACGTTATTTTCACTGCTGCTTCATACCTGTGACTTCGCTACTGTAATGAGTCGTGATGTAAACATCTGTTTTCCGATGGTCTTAGGCCACCCTGCTAGCAGTTCTCAGCCTGTGGGTCATGACAGCTCTTTCGAGAGCAATGCCACTGCTGCTCGGCACACTTCTCCCACTTCCTTCCTGGCCACGGGTCTCTGGGAGAACAGGCATGGCCCCGATGTCTTTTGGGGTCCAGTGGTAGGCAGGAGACGTCCCTCAGAGAGCACCTGGCACTGACCCTCACCTGCCTGGGTTTCCAGCCCCTGGCCGCCCACGTCGCTGGCCTGTGAGGGCCCTGGGCAGGCGGGCAGGGAGAGCTTCCTGCTCAGGCATCCGGCTCGGGTGTGCTGACGGGGGCAGGAGGGCTGGCTGATGTGCTGTGCGCTTCCTTCCGGAACGATGGGTCGCAGGCTGTGACAAGGGCTGTGGGATGCCGGCATGGCCGATGGGAGGAGGTCATGGCCCCAGACAGAGGCTGCCACATCAGCAAGGTGCTGAGAGGACTCCCCAGACCCCACTCGGGTTGAGGAGAGGGACCCACGAGCAATGCCAACCTGCAGGCACCACAAGCGCCTTAGCAGGTGCTCAGTGAATCTGTCACAGTGGGAGGGGGGGGAAGTGCGGGGCAGGACCCCGGGCAGGAGGGGCCTCTCTTCCCACAAGTTTCTGTTCTCTCTTGTGCTGCTTGAAGTTTAACACACAAACAGGTGTCCACAAAATACGCATGCACACTTTAACAGCAGGTAGCTCTATTTTGAAAATGAAATCTATTTTCATAAACACCGCCTTTATAATTATTCAAAGTGTGTGTATACATTTTGGGGGCACCGTACATAATAGCTCAGTGACAGCATTAAAAAATATTTTAAAATAAAGTGAGTGCCGTCCTTCAAAGACACATTCCAAATGCAGGTGTGCGGAGCAGCGAGGTTTCCAGGTCTGTTAACTTGGCCTTGAACCCCAATGGGACAGATACCTTTCTGTGGACGTGACACAGCGCTCCTAGGGAACGGGAGGTATCATTACACCTGACAATATTCCCTCACACCAGACCTTGTGCTGAATGCTCCCGGTTTAATTCCCTAAAACTTTACAGCTACCGTGTTTCCCCGAAAATAAGACATCCTCCGAAAATAAGACCTATTTACAGGTTTCCTTCTGAGTGAAATATAAGGCATCCCCCGAAAATAAGGCACCCCTAGGCTAAACATGAGAGATTTGGTCCACTGATTCTGAAAGAAATGGAGTCACAAGAAATTCACCAGGAAATTCAAGAATAGGATTGTTATGATGATGTTCCAGAAGATGATGACATGATTGTCATTGAATAAATGAGTAAATTCTTGATACTGTAGGATTCACAGTTTGTCTGGTTTGTGTTGACAACTACCGTACTACCGTACTGTATACAGTTAATAAATTTCCTTTATTTTCATTTAACAATAAATGTATACCGTATTCTTCTTCATGGAAAAATAAGACATCCCCTGAAAATAAGACCTACCACATCATTGGGAGGAAAAATTAATATAAGACACTATCTTATTTTCGGGGAAACAGGGTAGATTCTAGCTGGTGCATCGCCACCTGACACAGCCGGGAACTTATCTGTCCATGGCCAGATAAGAGTGTAAGCCAGGAGGCCTGGACAGATGGCAGCCCAGGAAAGCTGTAGAGAAAGTTATAACTCGGGTTGCAGAGAGCTCGGCCTCGGAGCTGCGGCCCCTGCGCCTGTCCTGCACGTGGCTTCATGCTGCCGGTTCCGGACCGTGTGGAGGCCGCTGGACACGGGTCCTCCTGGGTGGCCGCCAGGCGCCCCTGGCCTGGCGGGGCTCCGGGGAGGAGGCACTAGGTCGGGTAGGCTCACTTGCAGGCTCCAGCGGCCCTGCGGTGCCCGCTGCGTGGGCTGCACCCACCCACGCCCACACCCCGGAGGGCGGGCAGCCGGTCACTCTCGCCCTCTTTGCAGATCTACCCGGACGAAAGCCATTACTTCCACAGCGAGCGCCTCAAGCAGCACCTGTTCCGCGCCATCGTCACCTTCTTCGCCGAGTGCTTCCAAGTCCAGGACAAGCCGCCAGCCGCGCCGGCAAAGGAGGAGGAGGAGGAGGAGGACTGAGCGCGGCGGCCTGCAGCGGCTCCCCGGGACCGGGGTTGGATGGGGGACCCCGCCCCGCTCCCGGGGCGCTGGGTGAGGGCATAGCACGTGCGTCTGGGGCCCCGAAGGCAGTTCTGCTTCCGAAACCAGCTCCTCCCGCCCACGCACCCGGGAGCCGCACGCATGCCTCCTGCTGGAGCCAGGCCGGGGCGAGGGCAGGGGGCCGAGACCCCGCCGGCACACCGCCCTGCGGCCACCCGCCCGGCCGAGCACAACGCCCAGCAGCCCTCCGCCGCCCGCCCAACGGCACCGGAGTCAGCCAGCTCACGGAATTAATGCGTATTTTTCTATGGTTTCTATCTGGCATGGTCTGCGGCCACAGGTTGCTTTTCTGTGCTTGTTTTGTTTGTTTTGTTTGTTTGTTGTTTGTTACCCTTGGTTTTGCTTCATTTCCTTCCGTGGATGGTGAGCTTCCGCGTGTGTGGAGAAGAAACGGATGGGAAGTGACTGACCGCTCTCTCCTGAGCGGCTGCAGGCTTGGAGATATTCCAAAGCACCGAGGGGAACAGCCAGCGCCACTTACTAAAACAGGAATACATAAATAAAAGCTCTCCCACCGCTGCCCGGTCCGGCTTAGTTCTCCTGTCCACCCACATGTGCCCTTAACCCTCACCCCTCCTCCTCGATGGTGTCCAGTCTGTTCAGAGGCCATTTGGTTTAAAAAAAAAAAAGGACAGAGTTGCCTCCCCTCCATGTCCATCCTGTGAGCTCAGGGACAGGAACCCAGAGGACGGGAACCTGGAGGATGGGAACCCGAGAGGACAGGAACCCGGGAGGACAGGAACCTGGAGGACAGGAATCTGGAGGACAGGAATCTGGAGGACAGGAACCCGGGAGGACGGGAATCTGGAGGACGGGAATCTGGAGGACAGGAACCCGGGAGGATGGGAATCTGGAGGACGGGAACCCGGGAGGATGGGAATCTGGAGGACGGGAACCCGGGAGGATGGGAACCCGGGGGACGGGAACCCGGGGGATGGGAACCCGGGAGGACGGGAACCTGGGAGACAAGTGGCCTGTTCGGCTGCACCTCCTAACCTGGGAGGCTGGGTGCCACCCTACCGCCTATGGGCAGCCATGTCACCTGCATGCCACCTCCACGCGTCTGCCTCCACACGTGCAGGTGTGAGCCCATCACCCGCCCAGGCGCCCAAGCTCTTCACACCTGAATGTCAGGCTGGCTGGGTCCAGCCCGGTCAGAGGGGTGGCCATGCCGTGGGGGCTGGGCTTGGAGGCATCGTGAGGGCAGGAGCAGTGCTCCCCGGAAGGTCTCCAGCACGGGGTGTTTCAGGGCCATGTCACGGTTTGTGGAAAGGATGGAAGTGCTGGCCTCAACCACCAGGGACCTGACGTGGTCACACTTCTGCCATCTCCGTGGTTCTGTGGGATGAATTAGATAGGATGAGGCATGTGTACTCTCCTATCTAATAAGAGAGTGATATGCAAATTGACCATTACTCCAACATGCAAGATGGCCACCTCCGTGTGGTCAAAGATGGCCACCCCCATATGGACACAAGAGGGCCACACAAGATGTCCAGCAGGGGAGGGCAGTTGGGGGGGACCAGGTCTTCAGGGGAAGGCAGTTGGGGGGACCAGGCCAGCAGGGGAGGGCAGTTAGGGGGCACCAGGCTTGCTGGGGAGGGCAGTTGGGAGGGACCAAGCCTAAGGAAGGGCCATTGGAGATGACCAGGCCTACAGGGGAGGGCAGTAAAGGGGAACCAGGCCTGAAGGGAAGGGCAATTAGAGTGACCAGGCCTGCAGGGGAGAGGGTACAAGACCTGCAGGGGAGGGCAGTTGGGGGTACCAGACCTGCGGGGGAGGGCAGTTGGTGGTGAGCATGTCTGCAGGGGAAGGCAGTTAGGGGGTACCAGGCTTGCCAGAAGGATACTTAGGGGTGACCAGGCTGGCAAGGGAGGACAGTTAGGGGTGACCAGGCTGGCAGAGGAGGGCAATTAGGGACAATCAGGCTGGCAGGGGAGGGCAATTAGACAATCAGGCTGGCATGGGAGAGGTTAGGGAGTGATCAGGCTGGTAGGCAGAAGCGGTGAGGGTCAATCAGGTAGGCAGGCAGGCGAGTAGTTGGGAGCCAGCAGTCCCAGATTGTGAGAGGGATGTCCCAGATTGGAGAGGGTGCAGGCTGGGCAGAGGGACACACACACCGTCCTGCTGCCAAGCCCGAGGGCCCAGGGCCAGTCGTGCAGCCGCCGCCAGCACGGTAAAGAAGAACGGGGAGGCGGCCAGTGTGGGCGTGCAGCTTGAGATGAGGCTCTGTGGGATGTATCAGTCAGCTGGGCCCCGAGATGGCCCTCACCAAGGCCGGCAGGGCACCCCTCCCCCGTTGCGACCCTGCCCCCGTGGTGCCAGCCTCGGGCAGCGGGCTTGGCCCAATCCACGTGAGTAAGACAGCGGGGTGGGGGCACGGCCTGGCCACTCGTGGGTCCCTCTCCGCACGGCCAGCTCCTTCACTCTCCGATCCCGGCTCTAGCGAAAGGCGCCTGGTGCTCAGGGGGCCAGGAAGGCGGCGGAGGGAAACCTGTGAACCTGCCACCTGACCAGCAGCCCAGGACCCGGCACCATCAGAAAGGGACCGGCTCAGAGCACCCCGCGCTGGGGGGAAGGCAGCCGCCTGGGAGGGGCCTTGCCACCAGCCGGCTTCTGGTGGACCCACCTCAAGGAAACTCGGTCTTTGGTTCCTTAGTTCAGTCTATGCCGGCTCAAGAGGAGCGCGGGGCACGTTTTAGAGGAGAATTCAGACTCTAAAGCAGGGTGCTCTGTTCCAGGGAGAGGGCTACCCAGTTGTCTTAGGCCTACATTCCGGGTGATGGTGGGGCCTGGCTCTGCCACTGAGGCCGCATCTTCCAATTGCCCCGTGCTTGATGAAAGGGCCCGAAGAGAAGAAGGAGAACACATTTTTTGATGCAATGGATTTGACCAAGACAAAGGCCAGTGCCGGGCTGAGTCTAATGTACACAGAGACCCCAGCTCTGAGTCCGCCTGGCCAGAGGGAGCTCAGGGCCTGTTCACAGAGCTTCTGAGGATTTTGTTTCCTTGCTGAGGCCATCCTCTCTGGGAAGCCTGGGCCCACACTCAGCTCCAGCTCAGCGGGTCTTCTCCATGCCCCTCCCCCCAGCTGGCCCCCACTCCCACTCTGATCAGGGACAGGGCCGGCCAACCTCCCTCAGCCCCTCCCCCTGGCTGGCCTGGCTGGATCAGGGCAGGCCAGAGGATCCCTGGTGCACGAATTCTAGTCCTGGAATAAAACCCTGGGTCTCTAGTCCTGGAATAAAACCCTGTTTTACCACTCGGAGCACTCTTCCTGTGCTTATCCTCCAGCACATCACGTGGAGAGTGTGCCAGTGATGGGCGGCCTCTGGGGGGCCCTGAGCCCACGCCCCCCAAGGCCCTGCACCCAAGGCAGCCCCCGTGTTGACCGCAGACGGGCGAACCAGCCCACTGCCAGTGCCCCGCACAGAGAGCTCTGGTGAGGCCGCGGCCACAGTAAACCCTCTGGTTTTTGGACCTCAAGTTAACAAACCGGATTTAATGGTCAAAATTTCCAGTCTTGTGTCCTATGTAACATTACCACCATCTTGTCAATTTTAAAGTGCTTTTAACCACAATTTACTTATAGGTTAGATTTTTGTTAGTTAATTCACTGCTACTCATTATTTTTTTAAGTAAGGTGTTTTCAGAGTTAAAAGGTACACTTTTTTCCCTCATCAAACTCTTTGTTAAAATTTGTGACTAGATTAGGGTATCTCAGAGCAAAGGGCATGCTTTTGTTTGTTGGTTAATACTCGCCCCGGCCTATTTTTTTCTCTGATTTTTAGGCTGAATGGGGCGGGGGGGGGAGGGGAGCATCGATATGAAAGAGATGCATTAATCAGTTGCCTCCCTCACACACCCAGGCGGGCGCCAGGGATGAAGCCTACAACCAAGATACGTGCCCTTGACCGGAATCCAACCTCGGACCCTTCAGTCTGAGGGCAATGCTCTAACCTCTAAGCCAAGCTGGCGAGGGCAACGCTTACTTCAACTATAGTCTCCGTGTTTAAGTCCAAGAGCCACGGCCGGCAAACAGTGATGAGGACGATGGTCCGTGCCGCCCTGTGTCACCTGCCCGGGTGCTGTCTCCTGACTCAGCAGGTCAGCAGGTGCCACCCCCCCCCCCAGCGGGTGCATCTGTCCTCGCGCCCTGCCGCTCGCACTCACTCGCCTATTCAGCACAAATTTATCATCGCAGTAGCACATGTAGGAACCTCTTCTGTGAAAGTAAACTTTCCCTACATGCTTCATTTTAACTACACAGATGTGTTTACGTAAGTAAAAACATTAAACCGATTAATTTGTCAACTTTAACATATACATTCAGAAAGCCTGCTTTATCGTGTGACGGGCTTTCTGTTTTAACGGCCACGCCCTCGCCCAGCTGGTCTGTTCCTCGGGTTTCACAGCAAGACTTCCCACCGCCGCCCGGCGAGAAGCCCGTTCCCGCTGGTCGTTCATCTGGCGGGTCTGGCGTGAACAGAGCCGCACCCCCTCCTCCACCCAGAACCCCACCAGAAGGGGCCTGGCTCCCTCTGCAAAGCACACGCTCCAGAGCAGCCTCACTCTGAGCCCTGCCCGCTCCCCGCACAGACAGGGGATCCGAAGTCCAGAGCAGACCAGGGAGCCACCCCACCTCACGCAGGAAGCATCTGAAGCCCGGCCTCCGGGGCCAGAATGTCCCCCCGGCTCTCCACGTCCCCAGCGCTGGTGCCCCCAGCAGGGCCTGGCCTGGGATGGGCGGGGGCTAGGTCCTGAGCCAATGGCGAAGCTCTGCTGGCCGGTCCCTGCCGGCTTCCGCGGCGGCTTCCGCGGGGGCACAGGCCAGGAGGAGCCCGGGTCACAGCCGAACCGGACTCCCCGCCGGCTCACAACCTCCAACTGGTCTGCTCGCCATCCACAGCCCCCTGGCTTTCGTAAGAGACCCGAGGCCAGGCTGACAATGCCCCTGATGTGCGCGCACATTTGAAGGTGCTTCTCTGGGAGCCCACCCGTGTTGGGGACGGGGGCCGAGGCATGGCCAGTGGTTGGAACAGCAGCTTTGGCGTTGGTCCGGGCTTGTGGCTGGTTTGTCCGGGCGGAAGGAGTGGGGAGGGCCCCGCCCAGGCCCTGAGAGAAGGGGGTCTCTGACGGGGAGCAGTGGCTCCCGTGGGCACAGGGGCCGCCCCGCTCAGCAGGACTCGTCCGGCACCTCAGCCCCGTGACCCTCCAGGGGTCGGGTCACCTCGGCCGCCCGGGGCTAGGAAGGGCTCCACGGTCGGCGTGGCTGGCGGGCGGGAAAGGGCTGGGGACGGGGAGGGGGAGCACTGAGTGTCGGGGGAAGGTGCCGAGGGGAGGCCGGGCCCCAGGAGCACTGCCCAGCACCGTGTTGGGCCGTGACCCGGAAGCCAGGGAGGACACGCTCAGGAGGGAGGCGCCCTACACGCAGGCCGTTCGCTCCCGTGAGACCTGTGGTCACCACGGCCGACGCGCCACGGGTGTGGCTTCCACGCGGGTTCCTTTAGTGAGGCAGCATTTCCACGGACACGTCTCAGCACTCAGAGTGGGCCGCCGCCGCCACGCTGCTGGGACCCCTGGCTGGAGATCTGGTCGGATGGCAGCAGGGGAGCGGGCGCTGCAGACCCTTTGCACAGACACCCGTGCTCTCCCTTCCCCACAGCCAGGCCACCTTCTGGGCGAGGCACCCGTGGGCTCGGAGGAGGAGGCAGCGCGGAGCTGGGCTTCTGTGCACCTGGTGCTGAGACCGAGAGAAAACCGCCAGCCTTTACCTGCAGGTCAGCTCCAGGTGCAGCCTCACTGGCTTCCAGCCCAGGGTAACCCGCACTCCGCCTCCCCACCCCCATCCCGGCATCGGGCCCTCTGCCCCAGAGGCAGGAGGGGAGGAGCAGGAGGGGAGGAGGCAGGAGGGGAGGAGTAGGAGGGGGAGAAGGCAGGAGGGGGAGGAGGCAGGAGGGGGAGGAGGCAGGAGGGGAGGAGCAGGAGGGGGAGAGGCAGGAGGGGAGGAGGCAGGAGGGGGAGGAGGCAGGAGGGGGAGGAGGCAGGAGGGGAGGAGCAGGAGGGGAGGAGGCAGGAG
Source organism: Pipistrellus nathusii (assembly GCA_963693515.1). Lineage (NCBI taxonomy): Eukaryota > Metazoa > Chordata > Mammalia > Chiroptera > Vespertilionidae > Pipistrellus > Pipistrellus nathusii. Next base: position 2,162,814 of record OY882868.1, on the reverse strand, counting down.
GGGAGGAGGCAGGAGGAGGAGGAGCAGGAGGGGGGGGAGGCAGGAGGGGAGGAGGCAGGAGGGGGAGGAGGCAGGAGGGGAGGAACAGGAGGGGGAGAGGCAGGAGGGGAGGAGGCAGAAGGGGGAGGAGGTAGGAGGGGGGAGGAGGCAGGAGGGGAGGAGCAGGAGGGAGAGGAAGCAGGAGGGGAGGAGGCAGGAGAGGAGGAGGCAGGAGGGGAGGAGGCAGGAGGGGAGGAGGCAGGAAGGGAGGAGGCAGGAGGTGAGGAGGTAGGAGGGGGAGAGGCAGGAGGGGAGGAGCAGGAGGGGGAGGAGGCAGGAGGGGGAGAGGCAGGAGGGGGAGGAGGCAGGAGGGGGAGAGGCAGGAAGGGGAGGAGGCAGGAGGGGGAGAGGCAGGAGGGGAGGAGCAGGAGGGGAGGAGCAGGAGGGGGAGGAGGCAGGAGGGGGAGAGGTAGGAGGGGAGGAGGCAGGAGGGGAGGAGGCAGGAGGGGGAGGAGGCAGGAGGGGAGGAGGCAGGAGGGGAGGAGGCAGGAGGGGAGGAGCAGGAGGGGGAGGAGGCAGGAGGGGGAGAGGTAGGAGGGGAGGAGGCAGGAGGGGAGGAGGCAGGAGGGGGAGGAGGCAGGAGGGGAGGAGGCAGGAGGGGAGGAGGCAGGAGGGGAGGAGGCAGGAGGGGAGGAGCAGGAGGGGAGGAGGCAGGAGGGGAGGAGGCAGGAGGGGAGGAGCAGGAGGGGGAGGAGGCAGGAGGGGGAGAGGCAGGAGGGGGAGAGGCAGGAGGGGGAGGAGGCAGGAGGGGGAGAGGCAGGAAGGGGAGGAGGCAGGAGGGGGAGGAGGCAGGAGGGGAGGAGGCAGGAGGGGAGGAGGCAGGAGGGGAGGAGGCAGGAGGGGAGGAGCAGGAGGGGAGGAGGCAGGAGGGGAGGAGGCAGGAGGGGAGGAGCAGGAGGGGGAGGAGGCAGGAGGGGGAGAGGCAGGAGGGGGAGAGGCAGGAGGGGGAGGAGGCAGGAGGGGGAGAGGTAGGAGGGGAGGAGGCAGGAGGGGAGGAGGCAGGAGGGGGAGGAGGCAGGAGGGGAGGAGGCAGGAGGGGAGGAGGCAGGAGGGGAGGAGGCAGGAGGGGAGGAGCAGGAGGGGAGGAGGCAGGAGGGGAGGAGGCAGGAGGGGAGGAGCAGGAGGGGGAGGAGGCAGGAGGGGGAGAGGCAGGAGGGGGAGAGGCAGGAGGGGGAGGAGGCAGGAGGGGGAGAGGCAGGAAGGGGAGGAGGCAGGAGGGGGAGAGGCAGGAGGGGAGGAGCAGGAGGGGAGGAGCAGGAGGGGGAGGAGGCAGGAGGGGGAGAGGCAGGAGGGGAGGAGCAGGAGGGGAGGAGCAGGAGGGGAGGAGCAGGAGGGGAGGAGCAGGAGGGGAGGAGCAGGAGGGGAGGAGCAGGAGGGGAGGGGCAGGAGGGGAGGAGCAGGAGGGGAGGAGCAGGAGGGGAGGGGCAGGAGGGGAGGAGCAGGAGGGGAGGGGCAGGAGGGGAGGGGCAGGAGGGGAGGAGCAGGAGGGGAGGAGCAGGAGGGGAGGAGCAGGAGGGGAGGAGCAGGAGGGGAGGAGCAGGAGGGGAGGAGCAGGAGGGGAGGAGGCAGGAGGTGAGGAGGTAGGAGGGGGAGAGGCAGGAGGGGAGGAGCAGGAGGGGAGGAGCAGGAGGGGAGGAGCAGGAGGGGAGGAGCAGGAGGGGAGGAGCAGGAGGGGAGGGGCAGGAGGGGAGGAGCAGGAGGGGAGGAGCAGGAGGGGAGGAGGCAGGTGGGACTGAGCTCAGGGGCCTTTGGCACCTGTCTGAGGGCCTCCTGGTCCACAGGCCCCTGGACCAGGTCCTCAGGCCTGGGGGGCCCTCCGAAGTGGAAAGGCCTTCGTTCTGAGGCGGAGACTGGTCTGCGGCTTCGGAGGGCCCAGCGGGAGGGCAGCCGGCGGCCCTGCCCCAGGCCTTCACCAGGCAGCTGAGGCCGGTATTCCAGCAAAATCACAAAATGCAGCCTGGAGCCGCAGGAGAGCGGGTGCCAGCTCGGGGTCTGCGCCGCCCGGGCACCCAGCCGCTCCTGCAGCCGGTCCCGCCCTGCGGCCCGGGCCAGGCGCTCCTCCGATCCCCACCGCGCCCACGGCTCCTCTTCTGAGTGAGTTTTACTTCTCCTGCCGACTGGCACGCAGGCACCGGAACCGGTGTCGCAGGGAAAGGGCGGGCCTGGCGGCCTGCCTCCTCCGTCCTCCCCCGTGCGGTCCTCCCCACGGGAGCCACGGTGCTCACACTGGCATGGCAGCCCCTGTGCTTCCCAGCAGCCAGCCACCCGCCTCCCACACCACCCAGGAAGGGGCAATGGGTGAACCAGCCTCTGCCTGCCCCCCCTCCCCCCCACCTCCACAAGCTACTCGCTGACCCTGTTGGACGCCATCAGGCCCGCCCTCGGGCAGGTGGGGGAGCACACTCGGGCCTGAGCTGCGAGGCCCAGCTCCTGGCAGGAGAGGCGTCCCAGCTGGAGAGCGGCCGTGCTAGGAACCAAGGGCTGAGATCCCGCTGACCTGAGAAGCGTCTGCACTGAGAAGGTGACGGCTTATTAAGCTTGGCCCAGCTCTCGGTGGCTTAGAGCAGGGGTGGGCAAACTCAGTCAACAGAGCGGCAAACCCTGGCTCGCGAGACACAGTTTGCTGACCACTGGGTTAGAGCATCATCCAGGTGCACCAAAGTTGCGGGTTCGATTCCCAGTCAGGGCATGTACAGGCATCAATCAATAAGTAGAACAAATCCATCTCTCTCTCTCTCTCTCTCTCTCTCTCTCTCTCTCTCTCTCTCTCTCTCTCTCATCAATAAAAAAATAAATAAATAAAAGTTTATTTGAGCCGAAACCGGTTTGGCTCAGTGGATAGAGCGTCAGCCTGCAGACTGAAGGGTCCCGGGTTTGATTCTGGTCAAGGGCATGTACCTTGGTTGCGAGCACATCCCCAGTGGGGGGGGGGGGGGGTGCAAGAGGCAGCTGATCGATGGTTCTCTCTCATCGACGTTTCTAACTCTCTATCTCTCTCTCTCTTCCTCTCTGTGAAATCAACAAAACAAAAAAAGTTTATTTTGGCAATGCAGGGCGGGTGCTGGGAGACGTTTGCAGCTTTGTCTGCGCTGGGAGTGAGGAGGGCCACGGGAAGCTCTGCGGGGAGCAGGCGGCGGGCGGGCACAGCAGGGAGTAGCCGCGTGCTCTGAGGAGGTGACAGCTCACTTCAACGCCCAGAGCCGGCAGGCGCAGCGCCGCTGCCTGGACTGGGTGGCAGCAAGTCCAGCCGGAAGGCGCGGCCAGCCCCCCCCCCCCCGGGCTCCGCCTCCCGCTTTGGTTGGAGACATTTGGGGAGTTCCTCCACCTCCTGGGAGGGAAAGTGGCGGCAGTGACAGGCAGGTACCGGCCACGCACTGGAGAGCAGATGCCTGTGATGGCCCGTCCAGAGCATGCGCAGTGGCCTGCCTCAGCCCAGTCCAGCTTTCGCGGAGACCAGCCGTCGGTCAGGGGGTGCCGAGCAGATGGAGCCGGACAGGAGGCCCAGCCTCAGCCCAGAGCTTCTCCTTGCTGCTCGCTCAGCCACCAGCAGAGGGCAGCAGGGGGCAAGCTCAGTGTCCAGCCTGCAATCCAACCAGGCAGGTGCTGGGTGCTGGGAGGGGGGGTGAGGCCCCTGCCCAGGCCTCCCGGAGGCCATTGTGGGAGGCCCTACAGGGAGAGGAGGGGAGGGAGTCTGGACCGAGGTGAGGACAGCCCTGCCCAGCGCGGGAGGGGCCAGGAGCTATAGGCGGGGACAGTGCCAGGTGTGGGACCAGGGGGTTCAGACCAAACCTGGCTCAGCTCCCCGGGGCTCGGGCTCTGGTGAGGAAAGGACGCGGGGCCCAGAGGCCTGTGAGGCCGCACTGGGTCAGGCTCGGGTGGAAGCAGCTCCGGGAGGAAACGAGTGAGAAAGGAGCTGTGGGGGCAGAGGAGGGAGGGGCCATGGAGCTGGGAGGGAGGGAGGGAGGGAGGGAGGGAGGGAGGGAGGGCGGGCGGGAGGGAAAGGTAACGTGGCGGGAAGGGGCAGGGGGGGGCAGGGACGTGCTGGGGAGCACACTGTGCTCCATCCTAAGGGCTTGGGGGTGGAGACTTGGGGGGGGGGGTCCTGGGGAAGAGCTCACAGCTTCCAGGTCGGGTCAGCGCTGACCGATGGCGGCGCCAGGGCAGGTCACTGTCTGGTAGCCATGGGGCCCTGAGGCAGCCATGGCCCTGGGCTGGCTGTGTGGCTGAAATACAACTGAGGCCTCGATGTAGCCTCTGGGGGGGAAGGTCAGAGGTCCAAACCCATGGCCCGATGTGCTGGGGGGACGGTCCCCGGGCGAGGCCCACCCACCATGGATTGACACAGGGCTTCCCACCCAGGGGCCTCTGTCCCCGCTACCCCTCCCCTCCCCTCCTCCCCCTGGTTCTGCTTGCATCAGTCTGCCCACAACAAAAGGGCAGGAGAGGTGCAGGCACAGCTGCTCAGAGGGGCCGTGGCAGGCGGGCAGAGGGGCACAGGACTGAGGACAGGAGGCAGGAGGCTCGGTGCCATCCAGCTTTCTGTCCCAAGCAGTAGCCACCTCCTGGGCTGAGCTTGTGGATGGAAAAGGGGGATCATTTCCAGGTGACCTGTTCCCAGACTCCTACCCAGCAGGTCATGGCGGGCAGTGCCACCCAGGCCTGTCACTTCCTGAGCCCTGGGAAGGACGGCACCGCGGGGAGCTGTGACCTTCCTGCCCCAGCCCGCCCTCCTAGAGTTCTCTTCTCTCTCCTTTCCTCTCCTCTTCTCTCTCCCCCCCTCTCTCTCTCTCTCCCTCTCTCTCTCCCTCTTTCTCTTCTCTTCTCTCTTCTCTCTCCTTTCCTCTCTTCCTCCCCCTCTCTTCTCTTCTTCTCTCCTCCCTTCCCCTCCCCTCCTCTCCCCTTCCCTCCTCTCTCTCTCTCTCTCTCTCCCCTCTTCTCTTCTTCTCTCCTTCCCTCCCCCCCCCCTCTCTCTCTCTCATCCCAAATCAGATGCAGACTCGAAGCGGTGTCACTGTCGTCCTCGGGACCATGAGACCTTGCTCCCAGCGAATGTCAGTGTGGATGCTGCTAAGGCCCACCCACCACAGCATGAAGACAATCAGAGACAGCTGGGCCCGGGAGAGGGTGCCCCCCTTCCCCCTCCCCCACTCCCCCCCCAAGCCGACGACCAGCAGGTGGCAGCATAGGCCAGGATTCCCAAGATAGCTGCCTTCCGATTTTGCAGAGGGAGATGTGAGCAATTCTGCGGGGGAGGGACAGTGCGATCTGGTCACCTGAGCGCTGCCGCTGTGGGGCAGACCCGGAGAGCCATCCGCTTTTTATACACAACAGTGGCTTCCGAAGCCCACACATACGCTTGGGGGAAACAGCTTGTGCGTGTGTGCGAGTGTGCATGTGAATGTGTGTGTGTGTGTGTGTGAATGGGTGTGTGTGTGCATGTGTGTGCGTGATGTGTAAAGGTGCCAGCTGACTAGCCTACTGGCATCCCTTCTCTGGCTAGTTTCCAGCCTCCAGGAGGATGTCCGTGTGACCGCACAGGCCCCAGGAGAGGCCACGGTGCAGGCCAGCACCAGCCAGGCGTGGGTCTGCGCTTGGTTGTCTGTGCGGTCCCACAGGCGCTCTGGTCCTTGCTGCGGCCGCCTCACACCCCTCCAGCTCCAGCTTCTGAGAATCCATTCTCACCCACGCTTCCCCACTCTCCACTTAGCTGAGACCCTGTCGCCTCCCCTCTGTGTCCTGAATCCCAGGACCCGCTTCTAACACCCACTGTCCCCCTTCCCGGCCCCCCGCCTGGGGCTGCAAACAGCTGCCCCTCGTCCCACACCTCAGAGAACAAAGCACAGGACAGCAGCTCCGCACGCTCCAGGCCCCTGCCAGCCCAAACCCCAGGCGCCGGACACGCCAGCTCTGCGTCCTCCTTGGTGGGGGCGGTCCTCACCCAAGGACATTTTCCACTGATTTTAGAGTGGAAGGGAGGGGGAGAGACAGAAACATCGGTGTGAGGGAGACACATTAATCTGTTGCCTCCCGCATGCACTGGGACCAGGGCTGGGGATTGAGCCTGAGGTTGTGCCCTTGACAGGTTGTGCCCTTTAGTCTTTGGGCCAATGCTCTGTCCACTGAGCCAAACCAGCCAGGGCGAGGGGTCCCTCCTTTTCAAACAGAACATGTGGCGGAAGTGACTTCACATGGCCCGCCCTCAGCGTTGGGGACGCCTGAACTAAGAAACAAGGTCCCACCTGCGCCTGACGCCCGCCCCACAGGGACACTGACAACTCCCCAGTGCGGGGCTTGTTCTGTAACAATTTCTAGAAACGTGCCCCCCCCCCGCCCCCCGTTTTGTTCAAGAATGAAGTCGTGGGGACTGTGCAATAAACGTCGACTCCTGAGCAGATGGCACATCCCAACATGCGAAGCAGACGCTTCAGAAACTTAAAGCAAATTCATGGTTTCAGGCACCGGTGACCACGCGGCGAGAGCCACTGGGTCCTGACGAGCTGGACCTTAAACAGCCGGCGCCGGCACGCAGGCCTCCCCGCTTCCCCTCGGGGCGCTCAGCGCAGGGCTGGCCTGGGCACTGCCTCCGCTGTCTGTGCCCAGACCCGAGCAGACACGCAGGGCGCAGGGCCATGGAGAGTGGGCGGGGCCAGGGACACTGACTGCCCATTTCTGTGACTGTCCCTTCCAGAAACAGTCCCCAGGAGGAAACTTAACTAGAAAATACTGCGCCTTGAGGTTAAAATTGGTCCAGGTTCATGGAAATCACACACGTTATGCAAGAAAGATGGAATCACAAAGGACCACTAAGTTCTAAGTAAAGATCAAAAGTACATTTATTTAAAATGTGGGCAGAATTCAGTAGAAAAGGACAGCAGGTAAGGAGTAAAAACAATCCAAGTACAAAACACTTTGCATCTTAAATCCATAATTTAGACAGCAGGTCCTATTTACAGCCCGTGGCCTGCAGCTCAGGCTCCATCAGTGCGAAACGTTTAAAAACCTGACAAAGGTCAATCATACGACCTTGGGCTCTTAAAATCATTTCATACAAAACATAATTTATGTTCCTCAGTAAAATCACACATCTTCACAGATGCACATAATGACTGTTCTCCTGCTTTAAGCTGGTCCTGCGGCAGCAGCTGGAAAACGACAGCTCGGGAGGGCGGGCGGGCGGAGGGGGCGCGGCCAGCAGGACCGGGCCACAGGACCCTGGCTCTGCCCCGGCCGCGGCAGAGCGTCAGTGGAACCTGTATGTGGGCTGCTGAGGAAAACCGCTTCAGACAGGGCCTGCCTGGCTCGCTGCGGGCACCTCCCATTTCACCGCAGCTCGGCCCCTCAGGGAAGGGAGCCCACACCAGGCTCACCTGCCACGTGCGCCAGCCTGCCAGCGGCCCCATGGGGACCCGTGAGGCTACACAGCTGACCGAGCACGGCCCACACCTGCTCCCCACGGGCAGTGCCGTAGGCTGCGTTCGGGCCACGGGATAAAAGGCCCGAGATGATACCACCAAACCCCCAGTCACTCAGTTGTGTTAATCCTCACCTGAGGGCATTTTCTCCATTGACCATTTCTTAGAGAGAGAGGGGAGGGGGAGGGAGCGGGAGAGAAAGACTGATGCGAGACACATCAGCAGGATGCCTCCTGCACGCACCCAGACCAGGCCAGGGATCCAACTTGCATCCCAGGTACAAGTCCTTGACCGGGAATTGAACCTAAGACCCTTTGGTGCGTGGGCTGGCACTCTAACCACTGAGTCACTGGTCAAACCCCTCCCCTCCAACACACACGCGCACGCGCGCGCACACACACACACACACACACACACACACCACTTTTCGGGCATGTCTTCCTTCTGAAAGTGAAGGCAGCACAACAGGCTCACCAACATGGGTGTGAGAGGAGGAGTCTGGCACCAATGCGCACGCTGAAAACAGGACGCACTCTGCCAGATCGCTGGCATCTCGTCCCTGCCCCCCTACTCCCCCCCTTGGGCCACCCCCTATCGCTTGGACCGAACCCACTGAGCAGCTCGGGGCTCTGCTCGGCCTCACAAAGGATATGACTCGTAGTCCAGCGTCTGCGTGAGCACCCCCGTGAGCACGAACTCCGCGTTGTGAACATCTGAAAGCAGCAAACGGCGCAGTGAGGGGGGGCGGGGGTGGGGGGCGGGCCCCACCCAGCACCCTCGGGCGCAGCGCGTACCGAGGCCGCGGGCAAAGTACTCCCGGCACAGGTGCAGGTCGTTCTCGCAGGAGATGAGGACGATCTCGGACAGGCTCTGCGGAGAAAAGGGAGAGTGGGAGCCTGCACGGGGGACGGGAGGGAGTGCAGGGCGCGGGCGGCGGCTCCGCGGGGCCCACCTTATTCTGCTTGTGTTCCAGGAGCTTCCGGAAGGACGGGGGCCTGGACAGCACCTTTCCTCCCGCACACTCCACAATCGCTTTCATCGTCGACAGGCTGGGGCAGATGCCGGGAGTGATGTAAAAGTATTTTGCCTAAAAGTGAAAACACGGCATGACATTTTTCCCACGCCTGACTTTCCAGCCGCCGCTTCTCACCCCCCACCCCATGGCCTGGCAGAGCCCAGCCGCTGGGAGCCCAAGCACGTTCAGGTCGGGTCTGACCTTTCATCACAGAAGTAACCAGAACTCACGGCCCTAAGACACGATGTCCTTTGGGGCCCAAGTGAGAATAACATTTTCCCAATTTCTGTAACTTTCTAGTCAGCATCGTATTATCCACAATTGCCTGTCAATCAGGACATCAGCGACACGCCACATGGACCCCAAACACGCAGGAAGTGCCGGGCGGTGTAGCTCACTCCCTAGCACCTGCTCCTCAGCGCACACCAGCACATCCGTCTGTTGTAAAGAACTGGTGGGAAAATAAGCTGAGCCTTTAGAAAAACCGGACTATTTTAAGTGAGACGCATCTTAACTCACTATGCCAGTCATTGCGATTTCCCAGCTGGCTCCTTGACAAATATAAAAATCAAACGATCCTCATTAATTCACTTAGCCACTCTAACTCCAAAATATCCCAACACCCTATTTAACAAATATTTAGAAACCGTCAGCCCGGATTACTTAGGGGCAGTCAGTTAATATTGTCACAAGACGCCCCCTTCTCCAACACATTCGATGGGATGGCATTAACCACTGTGCAAGCAGAAAAGCCGACGGAAATGCCTCGTGCCAGCTGGGCTACGCAAGAACGCCCTCTGAACCAGCAGTGAGGAGGCCGTCTCGGCAGGTCTGCTCCTTCCGCGTGGCACATGCCGAGAGCCAGGACAGCAGCCAGGGGGCCCAGCCACAGGGCGCGGGCCTCCCCGAGGCCTCCGTCTGCACAGACGGGGCTTCCCCCGCCACGTCACCTTGAAGAGCGGAGACACGTGCGCCCTCTTTAAGGACTCCTCCAGGCTGAAGGAGAAGAGCACCTCGGCCTCGGCGTCCCGCAGCAGGTAGCTCTGCTCGTCTGGAAAACAGGGCCGAGCGCGTCCACCCGCAGGCCACAGCAGAGGCCCCTCTCCCGGACCGGAGCTTACTGGGCCTGAGGCTGGGGGGAGAGCCCGCCCCCACCACGGCCACCCCACCCCCTCAGATGAGGCTCCTCTCCCAGGCCGGAGCTTACTGGGCCTGAGAGGGGGGGGGGGAGCCCGCCCCCACCACGGCCCCGCCCTGCAAACCCAGCCCGTCCCTGCCGTGATGTGGCCACAGTGACCTGAGGACACTAGACTCAAGTAGTCAAATGGTATCGATTTACCAAAAACACATTTCCTTTAAGTACATGGAAGCACGCAGCAACTTATAAAGGCTAGTCTATTAGTTCTCACCTGAGGGTGTTTTTATTTTTTTTAAGAGAGAGGAAAGGGAGAAACACTGATTGGCTGTCTCTTATACACATGGCAACCTAGGTATGTGACCTGACCAGGAATCAAACCCAAGACCGTTTGGTGTATAGGAGGACGCTCCAACCAATTGAGCAACCCAGCCAGGGCCAAAGTGACTTTTTACAAAATCAGGTGCTTATACTTGTATGTAAGAATTCTGTATTAACCAATCAGACACAACCTTATGTGAGGTGACCAGTAAGATGTTTCTCTATTATATGGCCTATATATTTATGGTGTAAAACAGGGATTCACATCGACACTACTGTTGTGTTAGTGGTTGTCATTTTTTTATCTGACAATCTAAGGGAAAAGAGGTCAGGAGCCCTGACTAGTTGAGTATGGCATGTTTTACAAGCTCCTGCAGCTCACGGTTAAATATTGCTCTTAAAACAACGCTTTAAAAACACGACAACCACTCTTAACCAGTTTGCTTGCCCGTGGCAAGAGCCACCGAATCACAAAGTTTATCAACTGCTCAGAATCAACCCGGCAGCCAATGGCAGACAGGCAAGCTGGAAGACAGTGTCCCAGGAAGGAGGCAGTAAAAGGATGATGTAAACGGGAACAGAGGCCTGCCGGGCCTGCCCGAGCCCAGGAGCTGGGAGGCCCCAAGTGAAGCACTGAAGTGTCCATTCCAGGCCCACAGGACGCTGAGCCCCGCCCAGGCTGGAGAGCCGCCTCCGAGGAGTGCGTGTGAGCTGGGACGCGGACCCTGAGGTGGAAAGGGGAGAGCTTGTTTTAATTGGGAGAAACACCCTAAGGCCGAGGTGCGGTGGTGCTCACCGATGAACTTCTGGCACTTCAGGCTTTCGTCCAGCCACTCGGGTGTCACGATGTGCCTCACCACGGACACAGCCGTCAGGAACTTGACCGTGCGCGTCACCTTGCTGGCGATCAGGTGCGTGCACTTGTGCGCAGACTCCGCAATGTCGCCCCCGAGAATGTAGAGCTTCTGAAGGCAGACAGACGGGAGAGCCGGAGCTGCGTCACGTGGCCCAGAGCAACGCATCAGGACAAGACCTAGGGTACAGCGCTCAGACACACACACCCAGCCCGCAGCACCCCTCCCTCCCCGCTGCCTGCAGCCTGCAGCCTGCGAGAGGGCAGCCCTAGCCCCCAGCCCGTGGGAGAGGAGAGGGGAGGACGGCCCCCAGCCTGTGGGAGAGGAGAGGGGAGGACAGCCCCCAGCCCCCAGCCTATGGGAGAGGAGAGGAGAGGGGAGGACGCCCCCAGCCTGTGGGAGAGGAGAGGAGAGAGGGGAAGAGAGGGGAGGACGGCCCCAGCCTGTGGAGAGGAGAGGAGCTCCCAGCCCGTGGAAGTGCGAGGTGGAGCCCCTGGGCATTCTGTGGTTACACACACACCAGGACCCAACCACACGGCCCTGTGGACATGAATGAGGCTCTCTCGTGAATGCCTAGACTGCCTACCCTCAACCGCGTGGCCAGGAGGTACAGGTAAGCTACCATCTCTATGTTAAAAGTGATGACATGAAAACCGACAAGACACAAACATGAAAAATGGTCTCAATAACTGGACCAAGGAAAAAAGATAAAATTATACATTTTAACAGCATTTATAGTTGCTTCTTTTCCTTAAAAAAAAAAAATAATAATAAGACAAGTGAAATAACTGAACACATCACGACACAGGCCCCTTAGACTCTAGCCAGTCCGCCACCAGCCCGGAGAGCCAGTGCCACGGCCCTTGGCTATTTCAAAAGTGTATTTGACATTTTTGTAAACACACAGGCCCGTGTGGCCTCCAGCCAGGAACTACCCGAGCAGATGGAGGTCCCGTGCAGAGGCCCGGAGGGAAGGACGTCCCTGGCACGGGGGCCGGGTGACCCCTGGCAGCGAGGCCCTACGCATGGCTGCGGTCGGTCACCTGAACCCACCTCCCCACAGAGCGGAGGTGAGCGCCCATGGCAGACAGGAAGGGCCCCGTGCAGCCCTGTGCGCAGGCGGCTCACCTTGACGTACTGCTGCACCTGCACAGGCTCGAACCCCGTGAACAGCACGGAAGGCGCCAGCTCGGGCGCTAGCTTTTTAGTGGGAGGTGGTATGTCCTCAATCCTACAAACACGAAGCAGAAAGAAAGGTCGTTAAAGATGAGGGACCGCTGTGAGTGTGCTTCTCCTCAAGGAAAGCCGTCAGGGACGGTCCTTTCCCAGCACGCAGGCCCCACGGCTCAGGCTCAAACCCCCCGCCTCCCGGCCCTCCCTCCCAGCTGGTCCCATCGCTAGTCCCACCCACCTCCCGGGAGGCAGCCACAAAGAGGCCTGCCCTTTACAGTGACCTCAGCCTTTTATTGCCTGAGATTTCCCAAGTCCTCTTTTTAGCTCACACTTAACAGAGACAGTCTAGGTAACAAGTTTAAGTTTATGTGCGGGAAGGAGGGAGCACTGAGGCGCAGGGAAAAGAAACTGGTGACGGCAACAGACTGATCTGCGATGGGCTGGGGGAGGTGTGAGCGTACCTGGCTCTCTTGGAAGAAGGCTGGATGTTCGTTACTTCGTTCTGCTTCGGTTTGGGGGGAGGTCTTACAACCTGAAATTAAAATATAATTTCGTTCTATCAACTTCCCAATAATGCAGTGTCTTCCCAGAGCTCTGGGTCCATCAGGCGCAGCCCCCCCCCCCCACCCGCCCGCCTCCCACAGGAGGCCTGGAGTGCAGCGCAGACGGGCTGCCCTGGGATAGCAGCATCAGGAGACACCAAAAACCTAAACCTGTCACTTCTCAGAACTCCTGTTTTCATCTTAAGTATTTCATCTTGCATCCCATTGGGGATTTAGAAAACATACTCAAAGCAATTACACATCATTTTTTAGAGACCTAGTATCCTAGAATGTGAAATGCCCCTCTGAGGGCTAATCGAGATTGCAGGACAATCACCAGAGCGGCATTCCTGATGGGCTAGCGTGCCAGAACCGCCAGTCCCTGGCTTGGCAAGGAGCACTGACAAGGGAGAGGAGGCCCTGGTGGCAGCCGAGTCGGTACATGGCCTCTAAACGCGGCCACTGTCCCATCACTTCGTCTTCATGTCTTAAATGCAGAGCTCCTTTTAAAGACACTCTGAACATCACCTCACTAACCACAGCTGCACTTCCCACACGTGGTCCCAACCTCTGCCCTCGACCTTGCTGATCATGCTCAGTCCTGCACGCTGCACTTCCACAGGTGAAGGATCTGAACCACCGAAAACACGCAGAGCTCCTGGAAAGACCTGGAACCTCCTAGGCGTTCTAGATGAGGAACCTGCAGGAAGGCTCAACTCCTTAGAAGACACTGACCCTCAACTCTCTACTCCCCAAGGTCAAATTTAATCTCCAAACTCCACTTGCTAGTGGCATGGACAGAAACAGACCAGGGACCCACAGCACAGTGATCTCCGCGGTGCTCAGCCTTAACCCCGATGAAGCCACTAAGGACCTGGGCCGACGCCATCTCCGAGCCCACACTGAGGTCTGGGTGGGCTGCAGGGACCGTGCTCATCGTAAACGCCTCTATAACCTTTCTTTCACCCGCCTGAACGCGGAGCATCTGCTTTTGCTGAACATCAGAGCTAGTCGGTGTTACGAACGTCACGTGACTAGCAGGTGGTCACAGCAGGAGGGAGCAGCCAGCAACCCAGGCTCCCTCAGATCACGTCGTAGCACCGACACCCGCAAGCAGGCCCGGCGGCACCACGTGTCCTGCCAAGAGCACTGTCTTCTGTTAGTGGGTGACATGGCCCAAACGCTCACCTCTGCACCGACAGTCACGGTAGGAATCAGAAAGGACACGACATCCGTCAGGAAGACACGAGGGATGGACATGCTAACATGTCTGTAAGCCTCAACCTTTCCATCACACTTCTACAGAGAACAGGAGACTGCCCCACCTCAGGCATGAGCAGCGCTCCCTGCCCCCCGCCCCCGCAGAGAAGCGAGTGGCGGGATTACAATGGCCTGTGGGAAACGGTCTGCGGACACCAATGCCTACCCCGCATGAACTGCCCGGCGAGGACAGGCCCACACGGACAGGGCTGCCCACCCTACAGCAGCGCATCAGAGACCCCAACCCCGGAGGACCGCCTGGAACGAGAGCACCGAGCCACCCTGCAGCCATGAGGCTGGCCCCGAGGGTCCCGCTGCAGCCCCGCCCACACACGCCTCTCCTCCCATCCCTGGTGCCACTGAGGTGCTCGCTGCAGCACAGGGTGCCCGATGGTGCCACCGGCAGTGAGAAAGCAGAGCCAGGACACTACACGCTCCTGACAGGCGAGAAGACAGCCTTCCCTGGTTGTCAGACAAGCTGCCGAGAGTGTAACCTGCAAAGGCAAACCTTCCTGCACCTCATGCTGCGTGGCAGCCAGGGAGGCCCCACGTGACCTACCGTCAACAGCTCGGGCGAAACCTTCAGCGGGACTCTCCAGGCATCTAAAGAAGAAACACGTTCTGTTACCACCGGATGCTGTGCAAACAGCGGAGCCTCTGGAAGGGGTTCTGGGTTGGCGATCCCAGACCCCCAGGGGTGCAGCGGACACGGAGACGAGTGGAAGGACTGGGAGTCAGCAAGGCTTTCCTGCGGGGACGAGGGCTGGCTCCAGGACAGTGCTTGCTGTCCAGCCCGCGGTGCGAGTCCATGAGGCCTCGGCACGGCTGTCAGAGCGCGCACACACCCCACTCTAATAGACGCCAGTGCCCGGGGTCCCGCCCGGTGCTGCGCTCCTGCACCAGCAGGAAGGGCCGCAGTCCTCACGGCGGCAGTCACGGAGGCAGACGAGGGCTGGAGAACTGTGCCTGTGGAGGTGCTGAAGGCGGCACGCCATGCCTCTTGGCGAGCCAGCGCCCAGAGCAGAGTGCCTGAGTGAGTTCAGTTCGGTGATGTGGTACCACTGGGGCGTGACCACTGAGGAGGGGTCCCCACCAGGGGCTGAAGAGCAGCAAGCGTGCACCCTGACCTGATACAACCAAGTCAGCCCGAGCGGCGACACGGCAGATGTGGGCTCAACACGTGATAGAGGGCACGTGTCAGGGCTGGAGTCTCTCAGGACACGCTACCGCCTGAGACAAGCCAGCCAGGCTCCTGCTGTCTTCCCGTCTCGAAGGGCCTCGGGGAGGTGGGAGCGCGGAGGAGACAGGAACAGAGCTGACTGGACGGAGGAGGGTGCACACAGGCCACTCACCCAGCAGATTGACCACGAGGTGCGGGCTGGGGGCGAAGGGGTCGGGCAGATTGAACGCCGCCGTGTAGCGGCTGCACTGGACCTGCCGCAGGGCCTCGAAGTTCCCCAGCAGAATGTCCCCGAGCCACTGAGCATTCACGCAGGGGATCCTCCACTCTTTGGCTTTTTCATACTTTAAACCAGCTGGCCTTTTTTGGTGGAGAGAACACACTGATTAAGTGTTACAGCTGTCTACTGTTCAAATGACTGTTTTCAATGAAAGCTGGTGAGAACGCCTCATTTGTCAGGAAGGGCAGGGACATCTCAGCAAAGTTGAGGGAGCACTGTTGGCCATCAGGTGTCACGTCCCTTAGCGTGCCCTGGGCCATGGACATCACCCCCTGTCCCACATCTCCGTGTGCTGTGCAGCTCACTGGCCGCCCACTCTGCTCAAGGGCTCCCCTGCACCTGCTCACTCGATCCTGCGTGTCCCTGTCACTCTCTCACCACACTCTGACCTCCACACTCACGTTCCCCAAAACCGGAACCACCGAGGAGCAGAGCTGCGCAGACAGCCCCGCCCCGTGCGCCCAAGGTCATGGGGCTCCCGGCACGCTTACTCTTTACAGATGAGAACCGTGTTGCTGCGGCACAGGTAGCCTGTGTATTTGGCCCCTGCCAGGTAGGCCATTAACTTCAGGTCATCTCTGTCACCGTCAACAAACCCAGTCACAGAAATAATCTGAGGGAAAAAGCAAACACGGTAAAACACCATTCTACATTTCAGTTGTTTTATGTGGACATATGTGTCTGCACTCTTTCTTTGGAATTATGGGAGATACCAGGGCAGGTGACTGTCAGTTCTTTACACCCCTACTGACCCGTTCTGATGATTTGGGTGGAGAACGTACAACTTTTGATAAAGTCCTGCCCAACAGTGGTCACTTCTTGTGCAAGACATGGGGTTTATTTAGGAATTGCAATCAGTGTAGAGATTCTGCAGAATCAGGCAGACATCCCCTACGAGAGGGAGACGCTGACGGGGCCCGAGCCTGACCCAAGGCTCACAGACAGACGCTGCCTTACGTGCTGGGAGCAGGGCCTGCCCCCAGGGGGGAAGGCCACGGGGAAGTGCAGGGCACGGCGGGGGGGCAGCATCTTCTTCCTCTTGAGCACGGAGTTGAGCCAATGTGCCGTGACGCACCGCTTCCGCTCCCTGAGGGCCTGTGACAGGGACAGGGGGCAGCGGCTGTCACTGCTGGCTACACTAACCGAGGTGGCAAAGCTACAGCCCCCTGGAAAGAACAGAATCCCATGATGTTTACCTCTCAGTTCACTAAAAGAACTAATTTTAATGCCACTCGAAAGGATGACAACAAACCTGAGCACCTGCCGTGGGGGCGAGAGCTACAAATCTCACCACACCTGGGGGCTAACTTCATAGAATGAGGAACATTTATGATCATGGAAATTAATTCCCCACAAGAACACAGAGGGCCCCATGTATAACCTAAGAAAAATGGGACTGCTGTCTAACAAGACCCCAAGCAAAGTCCCCATGGCGGGATGGGGGGGAGAGGGGGGTGATCAGGACATGGCTCTACTCTTCAGAACGGCCTGCTGGAGGTCACTGTCACGGACGCAGTACTGTGGGTCTGGTACAAACAAGGGCCTCTTTCAGGAAAGAGGGAAGCTATGGGAGACCCTGGGGACAGTCCCTCAGGAGGAGGGCATCGTGGTGCCCCCACCACATGCTCATGGTGTCTGTGCAGTTCACTGGCCCGCCCACTCTTACCACGCTGAGCCTCCTCTCTCCTGGGCACGCACTACCTCCCACAAAGGCGTGAGCGTTATGCTTAGAGGTGGAGAAGCCCTCCCCGGGCCGCGAGGTCGGGGGGTTGCGGGCTCACCTGCGCGAACATCCCGCTGACCTGGCTCTCGCAGAGCAGGTGCGTGCAGCGGCTGGAGAGTGTGGGGTCCACGGTGCCGCCGTGCGCCTGGATGATCTGCACAAGACCAGGCACAGTCAGCGTCACATGCAGAACAGGGAGTTGTGATTCACACCACACAGCTCTTCAAAGGACCACCACAGAGTATAAAGGTCCGTGTCAATTACATTCATGGACCTTTCCACCGAGCCCACGCTCAGTCCATCTGACTTCCCACAGGGACGAAGAAGAGGGAATGACTCTTGCTCTGATGCTCCCAACAGACATTCTGTCGGGAGCAACAAGCTCATTCTGTTGTGGGGCTGCCCTGTGCACGGTAGGGGTTAGTGGCACCCCTACCTCTACCCATGGAGTACCAACAGTATTCCCCAATTGTGATAGCTAAAAATGTCTACAGAGCTCTGGTCAACAACGTTCAATGGTTGGAACACCGGCCCTCGGACAAAAGGATCACAAGTTCAACTCCCGGTCAAGGGCATGTATCTGGGTTGCAGGTTTAATTCCTAGTTGGGGCATGTGTGGGAGGCAACCAATCGATGTGTTTCTCTCGGGTTGGTGTTTCTTCCCCCCTTTTACCCTCTCTAAAAATCAATTTAAAAAATCCTCAGGTGAGGATTAACAAAACAAAAAATGTTTGCAGATGCTGCCAAGTGTCTAAAGAGTAGGGACGGAATCAGAGAGAAGTTAATACCAAAACCTATTTCGTTATTTATTTAATCTTTTTAAATTGCTTTTTTGGTAGAGAGAAAGGGAGAGGGAGAGAGAGAAAAACATTGCTGAGAGGGGCACATCCATCAGCTGCCTCCTGCACGCCCGCTCCCAGGGATCAAGCCTGCAACCCGGGCATGTCCCTGACTGGGAATCAAACTCAGGACCTCTTGGTCCATGGGACGAAGCTCAATGACTGAGCCATACCAGCCGGGCACCAAAATTTATGTTTAAAAATAGATACAGCTTTTGGGACGAGGAAACTGCTCTGTACCCTGGCTGTGGTGGTTACGTGGTCCTCAGCTTTTGTTAAAACTCAAAGAGCTGCTGTATGCTAAGAGGGCTGCCCCACAGAACACTGTTTCACTTCCTATTTCTGAAATTTAGTTATTTTTTATATCAATTCATGCAGTTCAATAAGGCCCGTGACAGAAAGCCTGTTTCCCCTGCACAGCCCCCACGTCACACTGACAATGACCAATGCGCTCTGCAGGGCTTGTGCTGTCTTCCTGTGTCAGACTCACCTACCGATCGACCACCTTCTGCCCCATCTCCTCACCGCCCACCCCCGAGCGGAGTCCCTCTGTGGTGCCGGGTTTCCCCCTGCAGCAGCTGCTGACGCCTCGCCCTCCCACTTGCCTCTCTTAGTTCCTCCTTCATGCCAACTCCTCAAACAAAGGTAAGGGGATGGTTTTAAATATGTCCCCACACGCTCTTTCCAACTTGGACCTGGTTCCCGCAGCCAGCGTGGAGCTGACCGTGCGATCCTGATGAAGCGAGGACACCTGGCTCCGCCTGCCGTCCAGGTGACAGCCAGGAGCAGCGTCATCTCCTCGCACCGTCCTCACTGGTGCTGTGCTCCTGGATCGCCGTCCTGTCCTGTGTCCCCATCTGGCTAGTCTACCTGGGACCCCTTCCCACCCAGTCAGGCCCCATTCCCGGCTGCCCGTCTTCCTAAATCAAGCACGGGAGAGGTATGCTGTTTGACGGGAGGTCTGAGTACACCTTATCCCACTGTCCCTTCGACTGGTCGGCCTGCACTGCTCCGGACTGGAAACCGCCCGCCTCCTGGCAGCGGCCTCTGATCCCCCGACTCCGTCTGTCCAAAGCACTCCCTGCTTCACCTCCCACTGCTCCACAGCTTTCTCCTCTCCTTCATCTGGAGACACACTCTCCAGTTGTGAGCTACATTTTTTGACCGTGTTCTTGCCCTCACCTCCTTTTCCAAGCTGCTCTTATTTCACAGGGAGCTCTCGGACAATCTTGGAACCTTAAAACTTGTGTCGTAGCACGGGGGTAAGATGTGCCCTGGCCTTGGCAGCCCCTCCCCGCTCATCCCCCCTTTTCCTCCTGGAAGCCCACCCTGAGGAGTGCACTTTCCTACGGCCGTCCCTCCCTCTCTGCAGCTGTAAGCCGACCTGTGCTGCTGCCCGCCCCGCCGTGCCCCTCCCGCACCTCCTCCCGGGCTGTAAATGTGGCTCTCTGCAACTGCGTTCGTTTCCTCGCTGTTTGTTCATCAGCATCCCCTAGGTCCTGCCACATGCCTGGGACACGGGGAGCAAATGCAACATATTTCTGGAGCCACTTAACTCATCTTTCAAAAACTTTCAGCACAACTGGTCTGTGGCCTCTTCTTTAAAGGCCACTGTCCACCACAGTCACTGGGCTGCAGCCCAGCTTAGCAAGCCACAGGAGAGGAAACCGTTTCCCACGCACAGCACCACGTCACACTGACAATGACCAATGCGCTCCAACACGTGCAACACGCACAACACGCAGCGCCCGCCGCGCCCAGAGCCAGGGTTTTCTAGCGCCCCTGCTGATGGAAGTGAGCAAGGCGGAGAGGCTGACAGGCCCTATCCCATGTCACCAAAACTGACCTTCGTCCCACACCCCGTTACAGAGGCAAGTCTGCCCCTTAAGGTCCCAAAGTTGAAAAGACCCTAGGAGTGAGAAGGCCAGCAATCCCCTTACAGCTAAGCAAGCTGAAGCCCAGAAAGTAACCTGCCCGAGGCCGAGAATGCGAATGATAAAGCCCAAAACACACTGGGAGCACAGCAGGAGCTCTCAGTGAGGGCGGCCAGAGGAAGGACGCTGGGGAGGGAGCACCTTCTGGTGCAAAGCTCGCTTCTCCCAGGCACAGCCTCACCCTTTTCCAGGTGGCCAGCAGCTGTTTATCGGACATCTGCTCTGGGTAATCCGCAATGGCAAACACACACCCCAGCAAGAAGCCTTCTTCTGGAACTAGAATAGAATTGTACGGGAAAAACACAATTAAAGCCCAGGAACACGTCTGCACAGAAACGTAAGAAGCCCGTCTTGCCGAGTTCAACTTGAAACTGTGAAGTGCGTCTCGATGACCTGGACGGCTTGCCCGGGCACTGGACACTCTGAGGCAGTCCCAGTGGCAGCCCGGCCCTCTAAGGACACAACGTTCACGTGCGTTCTGACGTCTCGACTACAGAGACAGTGTGCCGCTCCACTACCAGCTCTATCTTTTGTCAGGGCCATCGCACGGCCCCATTTTGAGAGAATTATTTTGATGTGAATCCTTACCCACCCTCAAGCACTCTCCAAGCAATTATGCAAGTGCAAGACGGTCAGGAGAAAGAAAGAAACACATCGACATTACTAACTCTCCACTGCTGGGTCGTGTCCGAAGAGCGGCTGCTGAGACAGGTGAGGCTGCTGGGGCAGGTGAGGCTGCTGGGGCAGGTGAGGCTGCTGGGGCAGGTGAGGCTGCGGGGGCAGGTGAGGCTGTTGGGGCAGATGAGGCTGTTGGGGCAGATGAGGCTGCTGGGGTAGATGAGGCTGCTGGGGCAGGTGCGGCTGCTGGGGCAGGTGCGGCTGCTGGGGCTGCAGGGGTGGAGCCTGGTGCTGTGAAGCCTGGTGCTGTAGCACCTGCGGCGTCTGACTCAGGTGCTGTGCTGCGTGCGTCTGCATCTGCTGCTGGTGGTGCAGGCGCTGCAGCTGCTGCTGCTGTAACTGTGCCAGCTGTTGCTGCTGCAGCTGGTGCAGCTGGTGATGCAGAGCATGCTGCTGCTGCAGGGGCTGGAGCTGCTGCGGACGGTGAGGTTGCGGCTGTGGGAACTGGTGGGGAGGGCCCGGCTGGGGCTGCTGTGGGATCTGCGGCGGCTGCTGGAGCTGCATGATTTGCTGGGGTGGCAGGTGCAGGACGGGGTGCTGCGGCGGCTGCTGGGGCAGCTGTGGCTCCGGAGGCACTTTCACTTGGCTGAAGAGCACTGCGTTGTTCGCGTGGCCCTGTTGGCTGTGATTCCCCTGCTGCTCCATGTGTTTTGTAGGAGCTGAAAGGGACTGTAAGATCTAGAAAACAAGAATAAGGCAAAGTCACCCACCGTTCCTGAAACATACTAACATCAACTAAGAATGGCAATGTATTTATTTGCATGGCCCTTTAATAGTCACCTAACTGGCAACAAGCTGCAAACCAGTGGAAGTCTCAGGAGCACAGCCTTTTCCTTTGTATTTATTTAAAAAAAAAAAAAAAAAAAAAAAAAAAAAAAAAAAAAAAACACATCATCAACTTCAATAAAGCAAATACCGTATTTTTCCTTGTATAAGACACACCCATATATAAGATGCCCCCCCCCTTTCCAACCCAAAATTAAATCAATATTTTAAACATTTTGCTGGTTTTCCTATTAAGGTCTTCCTTTTTGGCATCTTATGAAGTTAGTTATTCTTCCTGTTTTCTCCACTGTCTGATCATACCCTCAGTGGGAGGAGGTCCAAATTGTCTCTCTGCAGCTCTATTTCCATGCTCTTTTGCATAGCTGATTATATTCAGTTTGAATTTTGCAGAGTAAGACAATCGCTTCCCAGTATTTACCTTTTTATCTTTTGACATCTGTATGGGCCCAAAACACACTCCACCTCCAATTACAGCATCAGCTGACATCAGTAACAATAAGGCTTGTGATTGGAGGAAACCTGTTTGACAAGGTATGGGCTGCTGTGCACCCTCATGGCTCCCTCCTCAGCTGACTTCCATGTATAAGACGCCCCTTAATTTTCAGTCTAACAATTTCAGGAAAAAGGTGTCTTATACAAGAAAAAAAATACGGTAAGTGAAGTAAGTCACCAAGAGCTAAAACCGAGCAAGTAAAGGAATAAGCCACAGAACTGAAGCTGACAACCTAAGCCCCACCTGGCTGATGTGTTTGCAGAAACAGCCTGACGGCAGCAAACACCAGACAGAGGGGAAGTGGCGCTCCGCCTGCTTCCCTCCCGGCCTGCCGCAGGCAGGCTGCCCCAGACCTTCCCGCCAAGCAAGGCTCAGGCACCCCAGCCAGACTCAGCTCCCTCACACTCCTTCCCACATCACACCTTCTTCCCACAGCTACCGACCAAGAAGGGTCCCGTGAAGAGTCAGACGTGAGGACACCTCCCCCGTGAGCGCACCGCATGAGCCTCCCCAGGGGCAGCCCCCATCGGGATGCCAGCCTCTCACCTGCGGCCACTGCTCTGCGGGACAGAGAACAGGGCAGCTTGTTTAATGGCCAGCCTTCCCCAACGCCCTGGAGCTCTGGGATGGCCGAATGCTCCTGACCAGAGGGAATCCACAAGCCGGGCCACCCCCAGGCTGGGCCACCGCTCAGGTTCACGCTGCCTAGTACTGACAGGAGCCAGCTGAGGGCACAGGATACACCGGGCGGGGGGAGGGGACTCGGGTAGGTGCGGCCCCCAGCCAGTGGTGGGCAGGTGACTGGTGTCCTTCCAGTGCCGAACAGAATGAAAGAAACACATCACGCATGGGCTGTCCCAATGTGCTCAGCTTCTCGTGGTCAATGGGAACCAGTAAACAGAGCGCTGCGAAAATGACAACTGGTTTCAGCACGTATCTCCCACTTAACAGACTCCAAACATCAAGTTCTGTAACTTGCAAGGGTGGCAGCTCTGGATTTAGTGATGAAACGATTACATTTAAACCAGAAATAAGTCCAACTTCAGAGCTGGGGACCTGTGTTTGGAAATCACCTCACTTGGTGCTTCAAACACGTCCCTGCGTGCCCAGCCAGTAGTGCTCAGTGGTTGAATGTCCGCCTATAAACCAGGAGGTAAAGGTTCAATTCCCGGTCAGGGCACATGCCCGGGATGTGGGCTCCATCCCGAGTAAGGGGCATGCAGAAAGCAGCGGATCAATGACTCGCTTCCATCATGGATGTTTCCATCTCTCCCTTGTCCTTTCTCCCTGAAATCAATTTAAAAATATTCAATAAAAAAATAATTTCTGCTGAGCTCTCAACAGAGAACCATGAACAGGATGTAGAAGCAGGACCGCCGTCTCCTCCGAGCATCACTGACACTCAGCCGAGACGGGCACGAGCCTGAGCTCAGCCCCCGGCCAGAGCAGCAGCGCACGGGAAGGCGTGCAGCATGGAGGGACCCCTGCTTGTGTCCCTGAGGATCAGCAGGAGTGCCCCCACCACTGGTCAGGGCAGTGGCCACATCCTGGGGGTTTGTCGTTCTGCAGCCTTTGGTACCTTGGAGGTTTTTATTTGGCACATGTGTTTCGCCCTCAGAAATGACACCCATGTTAGGTAACTGATGGTTAACAAGGAAATGAACACTGGCACAACGGAAAGGACTGAAACAGCGGGTTACCTGCCACTGGCACCCCAACCCCAAACCTAAGTGGGCCTTTGCGAATGGAGCTTGTTAAGAGGGCCAGCTGGATGCCAGTGCCAGAGGCTGGTCCCCGCTCAGCTCGGACTTCCCAGAGCAGGACGGGCAGGTTGGTCCCGTGAAGAGGGCCGCCATCTGAGGGGCCGAGGAGGCTGGAGGTGAGAGCGAGCTCGGAGGGGGTGCGGAGGCGTTGGAGCGGGCACGGGTGGGCCAGGGGTGACAGACGCTGCTGAGAACACCCTGTACTCACAGGTTCCATCCCCCACCCGACTCGGGCGGACACGCCAGTCCCGAGGAACCAAGGGAAGAAGACTTCACTGCTTGATATAACCTGCCACGCTGCCAACAATCTTAATAACGTCAAGAACTTTCCGCACGTTACGTAACTGCCAGTCTTTATTAAGTCACTTAATGCAGAAGGCATTATGATACATGCCACATGGCTCCGCACCATTAAAAATGTGCAATTTAAACAGGATTTTGATGGTTAGCCATGTTTCCTCAACTCCTGATCCGATTTTATATTAAATATGTCTTGTATCTCTAGCATGTCAGAAATTCACTTTCTTCACATCCAGCAGCAAAATGACCTAATATTTCTACATTGCTGAGAGACTCAACATTTCTGCCACTGGCGTCAGGTGATCAAACCCTCTCGCAGCCTGAACGGGTGCCCTTAGGGAAGGCACCCAGCCGGCAGGCCGACCCTTAACATCCTACCGCAGGGACGTGCCCAAACTCATCATTAAATGACACCTTTTCTCTACGTCCAAATATAAATGTGGGGAACTTGGGATCCACCGTCTGTGAAATCACATTTCTGCTCAACTTCACAGCCTACGTGCCCTCCGAATCCCTCCCTGAAGGGTAGAAAGGTGCACTTAGCACCAGGGGACCACACGCTCTCCCAGCGCCCACACCAGCCCTGAGGACACCCTCGGGCACATCCTGCACTGCTGGCCTCGGGACAAGTCCACTGGGACGAAGGGAGCCTCTCCAGCCCAGCCCAGCCCAGCCCCCAGCCTTCCCCCCATCACTCAGGTTCACCTCACCCCCCACCCCCAGGCTGCCTCTGGCCACCACTCTGCTCTCCCCAAACCCCTGTGCCCAGCTGCTCCGGGGCTTTCCCAATGTCCCATGCCCTTCACTCCCAGCTCAGTCCATCGGGACAGTGGGCCCTGCTCCTGTCCCCTTAGCCGCTCACTCAGTCACCCTCCAGAGCCCAGGTCTCAGGCAGGTGTCCAAGTGGGATGAGATGGTGGGATGGGACAGCGGGCAGGAACAGACAGAGCATGGGAACTGCACCATAGGAGCCCTGGATCCGAAAGGGCAGCAGCTGCTCAGCCAGGAGGATGCCAACAGCCAGTGTACCGCCACGCAGCTCATCCCATTGCTGTCTAGACAGGCCCAGACGCCCCTCTTCAGGGAGAAGTTCATGATTTGGACAAATAAATAGCATTTCTTAAAAACTGTTTGGACTAAACTAAAGGTGTCAGGCAGAGTTTGACCTGCCAGCAAAGTCACCATACCTCCAAAACTGCTAGTGGAACACACGAGCTCTGAACATACCTGCTCGCCTCCCAGCGCCCTGAGAATCACGCACTATCCATTGCTCACTGCTCAACCCCATGGAGGAAAGGAGGGAGGGAGGGAGGGAGGGAGGGAGGGAGGGAGGGAGGGAAAGGACATTTTTCAATGCATGTCTAACCAAGACAGACTTACAACCCACCCCCACTATCATAGTTGTGGTCCTGTGATTTCTAACAGGAAGCGTGTATCTGGCCACTAAACCAAGCCCCAGGCCTCCTCAGACACAGCACACTCCTCACGTGGGCCAGGCAGACCCACGCAGAACCCACTCACTCGCTCATGTCACCGAGTTCCAGTTTCCCTGACTTCCTTGTCTTACATCCCAGGGAACCATGGTCCTTCCATCCTCACAGGCGCGGGTCCTTATGGGAATGCTCTCTCCTCGGGCTCCCGGTGCTGAAGCCCTGCTTACGGCACCTCCTCCTGAGGCCCCTGACCACCACACCGGTAACAGCCTTCCTCCCAGGCTGTCAGTGTGGCCCCTTCCTGTCTCACACCCACACCCGTCCGAAGCCCTACTGCTCAGAGCTGGCTGATGTCTTCTGTCTTCACCTAAAACAAGAGCAGAGAATTGTCTGTCTTGTTCACCATTTGTCTCTGTGCTCACAGAAATGCAAGCAGGCCTGCTCTACCTCCCTGCTACCACCGTGTGAAACTGGAAAACACCTCCTCAAACTCTTACGGTCCAGTCTGCACCAAGAAGCTCCGATCACAAAACTGTAAAGAGATGAAGGCCCTTCGAAGAGTGGATGGGAGGATGCTTATCCAGATGAAGCTCATCACAAGCAAGTGAAGAGCAGCTGGCAGAGTGCCCCCTTTTGAGGTCCAGCTCAAGCCAAACAGGAGGAGACCTTTCTGCCAGAGCACGGGCACCTGAGCCTGGTCCTGTCAGCTGGGTGGTGCCTTCGCCTCCCCGCGTGCCTGACACTGAAATACACACACACACACACACACACACACACACACACAAAACAGACTCAAGTTCTCACACAAGTACACGCTGCAAGTGTGTCAATTGTTCTGAAAAAAGCAAAACTAATAAATGACACTGCAACAGACTGAGATCCAATTAGAAAATCCCAGATTTACATTCTTGTTTTAAAGGAGTGATTTATATAAGTCAGACAGTGAAAGACAAATACCGTATAATTTCACTTGTGTGGAATCTGAAGAACAAAACAAACATGGAGGGGTCAATGGGGGTGGAAGGGGACTCTAATACCTTCAACAATAAAGGTAAGTTTTTAAAAAACAAATGATAACCTCAGACACTGAGAACAGACTAAAGGCTGCAGAGGAAGGGTCGGGGGTGGGAGGTGACGGACGAGAGGGACAGAATGGTGGTTGCGGACAGGCGTGGGGACAGTCACAGGAGTGCAGTCAGCAATGTGTGGTAACTGGGGTGCCGGGGTACTAGGTAAAACACAGCCTGACCCTGTGCTGTGCACCGGAAGCCCATACAAAGTAACAGTGGAAGTAACTGTGGGTGTAAAGAGTGAGTGAATGAACTTGAAGACTCACGTGGGCCACGCTGGACGGCCTGCTCACCTGCTGACCGTCGGCGCTGCCAGGGATGCTTCTCAGCGTCCGCACGGCGGGGCTCCAGGCGGCCAGCATGTCCGACCTCTCCGCACTCTGGAGATTCGGTCCCGAGGTCATCAGGCCCCCGCGGCTGTCGGGAGGCAGGATGCCCCCGGGGACGGGCGGCACGTTGGCACACAGGTTGATCAGGCCGGGCTCCTTGCCCGTAGGCAGCCTGCGCTTCGCCGCCGACACCTGGGGGACCTCCGCGGGGGTCCAGTTCAGGTTTCTCTCTTGCTTCTCAGGGGACGAGTCTGAGGAATCGTCAAACATCAGCTCCCCCTTAGCTTTCTCAGGGTTTGACTTAGGAGAGAACTGCTGGTCCCCTGAAGGGGACCCTTCCTGAGAACTGACAGGGCTCGATTTGTCATCCGTACTGCCCTCGTTCGGGGAGCCGTGCTCCTCATGGTCCACCTCCTCCTCCTCTTCTTCCTCCTCCTCCTCCTCTTCATAAACGATTAGGCGCGGGTGATAAAATGCTTCATCCTTTTTGGTTTTCTCAGATATGCAATCCAGGACCCAGTCGGGGGTCACAATTTTGATATTTGCTCTCCGCAGGGCACACTCATACTTCTCCTAGGACAGAGAGCAGCACAGACAGCGGTCAGCAGCATCACAGCCCGCCCTGCATTCCCGCTCAGCACCGAGAGCCCCGCTCCTCTCCCGCAGGGGCTGAGCCCCAGCAAACCCTGACTCGGCGACAGAACAGTCTCATCCAGAGACTGTGTTTATTATAAAGGGTGTTTTAGATACAAGGCAGAGCTAGGAATCCTACGGACACTCTCATGAAGGAAATGAATGTCTGCCTAATCTAGTGTCACTGGCACAAGCCCACGACTGCAGGGCTGTCTGCCGGACACCAGGGGATCCGGAACACCCTGCTCACTGTTCTCCAGTGAGTCCCAGAGGACGCAGGGCTCTGCCCGATGAGAAGGCAGCGCCCCCGGTGCTGAGCGGCACGGGTAGGATTATACGGGGTCTAGGAGGGCAGGGCCCAGGGAGAGCCTCCTCGCAGGGCATCGGACTGCAGTCAGAGGCAAACACCGGCTGAGGAGCCCGTGGGGGCAGGGGCAGCAGAGGGCTCTCCGATTGGCCAGTTGCACAATGACCAGAGGACAGAGGAAGGGAGTGGACATTTAAACAAGAGCAATGTGACCAGTCTTTAAAGACACAGTTAACCAGCATCTCACCTGCCTGCTTCTAAAGAGAAAAATAAAGTGGTTTGGCCAAAACCGGTTTGGCTCAGTGGATAGAGCATCGGTCTGCGGACTGAAAGGTCCCAGGTTCGATTCCAGTCAAGGGCATGTACATTGGTTGTAGGCACATCCCCGGTGGGTGGGGTGCAAGAGGCAGCTGATCGATGTCTCTCTCTCATCGATGTTTCTAACTCTCTCTCTCCCTTCCTCTCTGTAAAAAAAATCAATAAAATATATTTTAAAAAGTAAAGTGATTTATTCTAAGCTAAAAATCATACTAATACAAAAAGAATCCCCCACTATTTAACCAAAGCATGCTTTGGTTACATTTTTACATAAATTTTTACATAAAATACAAGTTTTTAATGAGATTTTAAGATTCATATGTTGAATTTTCACAGAAAAAGTTTCTTCTTGGATTGTGTGGCTGATTAAGTCACAACCAAACTTGCTGGTGTCCAGTTTCTTTTCTCACCAGGAGACTGGCAGGCCACGAACGGCCGCTCAGTGCAGAGGTGACAGGGACCCCTGCGCTCCGGGCTCTGCCGCCTGCCCTCCCCCCGTCCTGCGGAGGCACGCAGATGAAACACGGAGGCCTAGGACTGAGGAAGGGTGCTAGGAACCCTGCACTGGAGTCTCGGTCCCAAGCCGCTGTGCCCGGGGGACAGGTGTGAGTCCCACAGCAAAGCAGTACTGGGTTAGTGTGCCGGCTCCCTGGGAGGGGGCCCAGCAGGTCGCAGGCGTCCTCGCCAGGCTCTCTTTAAAGGACCAGGCCGGGCACAGTCTGCATTCCCACAAGTCCCCAAGGAGGCCACTGCTGCGGACGTGGGGTGACCTGGGGCCCCACCAGTGTTTAGGGATGAGAACCCTGTGCTTTCCAAGATAAACACGGCTTCACATCTTCTAGATCATATATGAAAAATCATTAAATGTGTGCTGGTAATTACATTGAGACAATTACACTTGTTATATTTTAAAAACTGTGACAAGGACTAAAATACAGGGTGTCCCCAAAAAAATGTACACACACTCAGGCTGCCAATTATAATTCCAATGGGTTATTCTGAAAAGAAAGAGACATCAATTGAGAGCTACCAGCTGTTTTGGGGGACACCCTGTACATATTTTCACAAATGGCAATGAACCTACATTTTATTGGACTTGAAAGGAAACTCCAGAGATTCAAAACACTTTCCTATTTGCTCCATGAAATAACCCAAATTTCTTTGTAAGCAGAAGTCACATCTGGCTCCAAATGAAACTTCAATCCCCTCGCCTCCTTTGCGGAATAAAGCTGGGCATAAACAGGGTGAGGTAACCGAGTCAGCGCTGATGAGGAGACTGAGGGGACACGGAAAGGCACATGTACAGGAAGCGCTTACCCCCTTCGGCTCTGGCACGACCAGGTGGGTGCACCTCTTGTTGAGGCTCAGCTGGCAGGCCCCCCCGTAGAAGGTCAGCAGGGCCCACAGGGCGCTCCTGTCTTCAGGTGACACCTGGGGAATCCGAAACAGGGCTCATGTCACACATTTGGTCTTGGCATGTCTGTTTACATGGTGACAAATAACAGCTCCGCTTTATCTACATTTCTCCTTAAGTGAATTAACCCGACAAGCTTTTTGCTATTTGTTCTTGGTGGTAAGAAGCTGCAGTCCTCCATCACAGTTTTACAGACATCACTTTGTCTGCCTTGTCACCAAATGAATAAGAAAACACTAGTCCGCATCCCACCATCTGAGTCACTTGCAAAGCATTTAAACAAGAGCAGTGTCAACATCATATTCAAGACGCTCCTCAGACACAACGGGTAACAAGAGCTAATTATGAAATGGGTAAAATAAAGACACAAACACAGTGGTTTGCAAACACAGGGGAAACATGAATTCTATTTAGCACAGAAAGAGAAACAAGACCAGCCTCAGAGACAGAGCCATGCTTCTGAGGGGGAAGCAGGCTCCAGCTCAAGGCTGGTGCTGTGACAGGCCCCGCTGACAACAGGCAGCTCCCTTCGCTGCCTGCCACCATGCACCAGGACCCGAGCGCTGCCTGTGGGCCCCTAAGCCTCCCGGCCGAGAGTAGCAGGTAAGGAAACAAAGTCACAAAAGCTGGCAGCCGATAATCAGCCAATAATCGGAAAAGCTGGCTCTGACGCCCGGTCTGTCTGAGCCCAGACAACCTTTTCCCACTGCTCTGTGGGCTTCTTTCTCTAAGGGCAGTTACTGCCAAAAATAATCTTTAAAAATTAAAACTTCAGAGTCTGAAAGGCAAACGTTTAAGAAAAATAAAGGTGTTGGTATTAATTTTAAAATATCACTGACCACTTCAACCTTTTCTAGATAATTTGTTATAAATTGAGGATTATCGCCAAAACTGGTTTGGCTCAGTGGACAGAACTTCAGCCTGTGGACTGAAAGGTCCCAGGTTCGATTCCGGTCAAGGGCATGTACCTGGTTGCAGGCACATCCCCAGTAGAGGGTGTGCAGGGGGCAGCTGATCGATGTTCTCTCTCATTGATATTTCTAGCTCTCTATCCCTCTCTCTTCCTCTCTGTAAAAAATCAATAAAACATATATATTTTTTAAAAGAATAAATTGAGGGATGGCTGCACAGGTAAACACCTAGCTGCAGCCACACACAATTTCAATAAAATACAACTAAAATATAAAATGAACATTACCCAGAACTACAGGAAAGTCGACTGGAAATTCTACAACAAGAAGCAAGGAGGAAACCAGAAGGAAGCGCGGAGGAGCTGGAAAAGCCTGAGGTACGGAGACACGCGGCGCGCGGAGAGGACGGAGCCAGAGAGGAGGGAGGCGGAGTGCCTGGCTGGTGTTCCCTAGCGGGAAGGAGATAAAACTCCGACTGTGCTGGGCCCCAGTTCCGACTGCTCTGAACCCCAGTTCTAGGCCAGACCCCGGGGACCCAGGCGGTTGGCTGTGCCGCGGGATTGCCCTGGTGGGAAGGAGACAGGGGCTCCAGTCTGCTCTGAACGCCACCTCCAACTCCCCTTCCAACTGAACTGAACCCCAATACCGGGCTCATTTGGGGAGAGCATAGACTGTTTGGCAGCAGGCGAAAATCGAGGGCGCCTTTCTCTCAGAGGCGCTGGCAGCGAGCACTGAAGGACTCTGAGACTCAGGAGCTTCATAGGGCGGGGCTGACGAAAGCCAAGGCTGCAGGCTCCACCCTGAAACCCCATCCCATCTGTAGCTGCGAAATGCGACAACGAAATAGATCACAAATGAAAGAAATTGAGGACAAAAAGCGACTGGATATAGAGTTCAAATCTACGCTTATAAGGTTTTTCAAAAATTTCCTAGAAAAGGTCGATAAGACCTATGAGGATATGAAAAGAGATCAACTAGAATTAATAAGGAATCAACGAGAAATGATAAGGGATCAACAAGAAATAAAGAATACATTGTCTGAAATAAAAAATATTATACAGAGTCCTAAAAACAGAATGGAAAATCGCAAGAATCAAGTCAAAGATTTGGAACATAAAGAGCCAGAAGACACTCCTCCACAGAAGCAAGAAAACAAGAGAATCCAGAAAATTGAAGATAATGTAAGAAACCTCTGGGACAACTTCAAGCGAACCAACATCAGAATTATGGGGGTCCCAGAAGATGAGAGAGAACAAGATATCGAAAACATACTGAAAGAAATAGTGACAGAAAACTTCCCCCACCTGGGGAAAGAATTAGACTTACAAGTCCAGGAAGCGCATAGAACTCCAAACAAAAGGAATCCAAAGAGGACCACACCAAGACACATCATAATTAAAATTCCAAGAGCAAAAGACAAAGAGAGAATATTAAAAGCAGCAAGAGCAAAGCAGGGAGTTACCTATAAAGGAGCACCTATAGATTGTCAGCTGATTTCTCAACAGAAACCATGCAGGCCAGACGGGAATGGCAAGAAATGTTCAAGATGATGAATAGTAAGAACCTACAGCCAAAGATAATCTACCCGCAAAGCTATCACTCAGAATCGAAGGTCAGATAAAGAGCTTCACTAATAAAAAAATAAAAAAAAAAAAGCTAAAGGAGTTCATCACCACCAAACCAGAATTATATGAATTGCTGAAGGGGTTCTTTCAGAAGAGAAAGTAAATAAAGATAAAAATTATGAACAACAAATACGTAACTATCAACAAGTGAATCTAAAAACCAAGGAAATTAAAAAAAAATCTGATGAACAATATTAACTAGTGAATATAATAGAATCAGAGGTATGGAAGGGGAGTGAACTGACGATTCTTGGGGAAAGGGGGAGAGGGGGATTTGGGAAGAGACTGAACATAAACTGTGCACCTATGGATGAGGACAATGGGGGGTGGGGAAAGGGCAGAGGGTGGGATGGGAACCTGGTGGAGGAGAGCAATGGAGGGGAGGGGAGAAAGGAACATTTGTAATAATATGAACAATAATAATTTATTTAAAATAAATAAATAAATAAATAAATAAATAAATAAATGAATAAATTGAGGATTATGATTAAGAATTCTGAACTGTCTCAAATTAATTTTTAAAAAGTATTGGTCCCTTCCTGGGCCCGGGCACCACCAAGTGCATCCGCCGCCAGCATTGAATGTCGCCTCCAACAGTCCTTCCCGGGCCAGGGCACCACCAAGGGCGGCCTGCCGCCAGCATTGAACACCGCCTCCAACAGACCTTACTGGGCCAGACACCACCAAGGACAGAAAGCAGCCAGCATTGAACGCCGCCTCCAACAGCCCTTCCCGGGCCCGGACACCACCAAGGGCAGCCCGTCGCCAGCATTGAATGCCCGCCAGCATTGAACGCTGCCTCCAACAGCCCTTCCTGGGCCCAGACACCACCAAGGGCAGCAAGCTGCCAGCATTAAAACCCACCTCCCACAGCCCATCCCGGGCCCGGGACACCACCATGGGCAGCAGGTCAACAGTAGTAAAACCGCCTCCAACATTCCACCCCGGGCCCTGGACACCACAATAAGCACATACTGCTAGCATTAAAACCCGCCTCCAGCACCCCATCCCGGGCTCGGGTCACCACCATGGGCGGTGCTCTGCCATTAGTAATACCCGCCTCCAGCAGCCCATCCAGGGCCCAGGACACCACCATGGGCAGCCCGCAGCCAGCTGCAAAGCTGGCCTCCAGAAGACCAGTTTGTGCCCCGGACACCACCCTGGACATCCAGAGGCCAGCAGCAAAACCCGCCTCTAGCATAGCAGCCCATCCCGGGCCAGGACACCATCCTGGATCACTGCCTTCAGCAGCTGCCATCTCCCTGGACAAGCTTCTCCCTGTCCTCTGTGCTTCTGTGACCGCCCTCCTTGGCGATCCCTCTGATGCAGGTGCTGCTGCCGCCCAGGAATGGGGAGAGCCCGAGCCATGCTGCTCAGCTGCCTGCCAGTCGGAGGGCGTCAAGTCTTCATATGATGATTCAAGAACGTTATATTTATTCCAAGTTTTTTCTTTAGTTTCTACATATTTTGAATTTTTTCTTCAATTCCTGAATATTTTGAATTGTTCTTCAACTTCTACATATTTTTAATTTTTTCAATGTCTACATATTACGAACTTTTTCTTCAATTTCTTCATATTTTGAATTTTTTTCTTCAATTTCTACACATTTCGAATTTTTTCTTCCATTTCTACATATTTTGAATTTGTTCCTGATGTATTGCATTTTATCTCTGCTGTCCTATAATTATATATTCCTTTCATTTATAATAAACTTTGTTTGTCTTTCATAAAAAAAAATATTGGTAAACTGCATTTTTTCCTTTTAATTGCTATTACTTAGCTTGACAAAAATCTAATATTCTGTATTTACTCTCATCCATTTTACAAATAAGTCTAGAAATTATTTTACATTCCACACTGCTCTGTGAATATGCCAAGAACACATCAATTTTATAGAACCATTCTTTTGCATCTGTTTAATTTAGTAAACCAATGTGACATTTCAGAAAATTGGATAAAAAAATTATTTTCATTAGAGGTTCTCACAAAAACATCTTGGAGAGTAAGATTTAATTATATGACAACAGAGGTTATTCCTGAATCATTACATAATCTTTATTAAGTAAAATTAAAAACATAACCTAGATGTGCCTTTACTACAAAGACTTGGTCACACATGGCCTCGTGAGGTATTACTTCTGTTGTATGAAAGCAGTAATAAGACCCCTGCCCTGCTTGGCCCTCGTCCTGTGCCTGGCCTCGTGTGGCCTCGCAGGAAGCAGTGGCATGCTGGGGAAAGGGCCGTGGGAGGAGGGAGACTGCTCAGACACAGGACCTCAGAAATCACCCTGTCAACTGGGACAAGCCCGGCGAGCAACCTCTCCAGCCAGCGTTACGGCGAAAAGACCTCAAGCCCCACAGCGCATTCTCACATCTGAGCTTGCGTGCTTGTAACGAAGAAGGCTTTCTTTTCCCACCAAAATGTTCACACTAGCGGGAACTGATTATGGGGACATTTTTATTTCTTATACTTTTCTGAATTTTCCAAATTTTATAACTGGGGAAAAGTACTTTTATTTTTAAAGCAACTTTCTAAACTCAAATCTACCATCGCCACTAATGAAGCTGGGTGTCTGCTCAGTGCCTTCAGGCTACAATTCAAAAAAGGTGAACACGTGTCTCCGGCCCTTCCTGACCTGTCTGCAAGGGCCTCTTCCACCTCCTCTTCACCACTCTCACCCCTCGAGGAGGTGCTGGGCCCCACAGCAAGCTGCTCACAGGAACCCAGGTGCCTATCTACCCCGCCCCTCCCAGCCCCCTAAGCTTAAAGCAGAGGATGCTGACTCACTGCAGCCCTGAGTACTAGTAAGTGCTGCCCTTCCCAGCTTCTCCCTGAGCTCACACCTCAAATGCTCCCTGGCTCTAGCCCATGAAAGCTCCTTGCCAGCCATGATTACCAACTAGAATCCATTTATTAAAGGCCTGGGTCTTACATGTTCTTGGTGTCTTTCACAGGACCGAGGACAGTGAGGCCATGGGCAGGCAG
Organism: Pipistrellus nathusii; assembly: GCA_963693515.1. Lineage (NCBI taxonomy): Eukaryota > Metazoa > Chordata > Mammalia > Chiroptera > Vespertilionidae > Pipistrellus > Pipistrellus nathusii. The sequence goes on along the minus strand of OY882868.1, from coordinate 2,128,060 downwards.
TCTGATCCAGAATGAAAGGGCTTTTATTTTCTGTCCTCCAGATTTAAACCGCGGCCCTGACCAGGCTCCCCACCTGTCTAGGCCTCTTCCCTGAAACCTACCCAGCACCCGACAACAGACCTCGGCCTGCACCAGCATGAGTCAGAGGCAGGGATGCCTGCACCCCAACTTCCACTGCTCAGTACCCTTCCCTGCTGTCCCCGGAGAGCGCGGGAGGACTCCAATCGAGCTCAGCTGTACAAGCCCCGATGGAAAGACAGGTCTCCCCGAGCAGCCAGCACAGTCCTTCACAGAGGTGCAGCCCTCCTGGTTCCAAGAGGGACAGACCACAGGGTCTCTCCTCTTGCAGACCCAGACCATGCCACACGTTACACGCGGGGCGAGTTCACAGGTCTGCACCCTTGACTCATTGAGCGAGAAAATCTCTCATTCGCTTGGCTCCTGGGCACTGCTCCTGTCCCAAAGGAAGTTGGCAGCCAGCTGCATGAGCTTACTGCAGCTCAAAACTGGGTTTTCCGCCACCTAGGACACCAGTGCCCAGCATGCTTTTCACCAGCACTACTTCACACCAACGACTAGCAGCCAGAGCCTCTACCCCTCCCCTCATGTGTGCCATCTCCCTGCACTTGGGCACAGGTCTCCATCACTGGCCCAATGTACACTGGGAAGTTAGTCACTCACCATAAGTGAGAAACTGAGAACACAGTAGTAACCTAGAGGTCCTGACACGGAGCCTGGACTCTGATTGCATTTGCTCAAAAGACTTAAAATCCTGCCCAAGGTCTTGCTAAATTCACCTTGTCCACCCCAGACCCAGCCACATCCCAGAATGCATCTCGGACCTCGATACTCGCAGCAGCTGGGACACTCCCGGGACCACCGGCCCGGGGCAATGACACTGTGCACCTAGGAGACCGAGGCCAGCTTCCCCCGGCCTCCCAACACCGCCGTTACCACGCCTTCGTCTTCTCAGCCCAGAATAGAGTCTACTTAGACCCCCAGCCTGCACTAGGCCCCGAGGCCATCGGCAGCCCTGGGTCACTGTCTGGGCCACAGGATAGCTGTCTGCTGCCAATGAACGCTCCTCGCCTTTACCTGGGCGCTGTTTCCCAGCAAAAAAAGCAAAATCAGTATGTCTGACTCACTTTGGCTCCCCAAAATCCTATCGTCCTCCTCCAGCTCCTCTGTGCTAGCCCAGCTCGGCTGCTGTCATCTGCCCTCTATGCCCCTCTGTGGGAGGCAGTAAAGATGCCCTGCCCTTCCTCCAGGTATACAGCCTTTCACACCGGCTTCCTCCCCTGCCCTCAGAACCCAGCTCCTGTTTCACACCAGCAGCCATGTGACCACCAACCAGAGCACTGGAGAGGGGGCGGGAGGTTCTGACCCCGGTTTTAGGAGGAAGCACCTCCCACAGGGTAGGCGCAGCCTCTCCCGTACCTGAGGCTCCACCTGGCTCCACGGTCAGGGCCTCAGTGTGGTCAGTGCCTCAGTGCGGCGTGTCCACCCACAGGGCTGAGCCCAATCCAAACCTTTGTCTGATCTAAAGACTGGACCGGTCTCTCCCATAAACTCCCATCCTTCCCCGCCTCAGTCAGCTAACAGCCCCAAACCAGTGTCATCTACAAGATTTCAGGGGTTCGATTTTGTTTGCTTGTCCTGTGCTTTCCAAATGTCCTAGGAAACATTTGTAATCCAAAGTGAAACATAACGCAGCCCCCTCCGCCAGCTCCTTCACCAGGTTCAGACTCGGACCCCTGACTCAGGCCCGTTCCCGCACACTCTGCACAGGCTGCCAGGCCTCGCTGCCCCTCCCACCTGCTCTATTTGGGAAGCCCTCTCCCTGCCCCATTTTTACTCCAATTCTGCCCATTCTTTCAGGCCCACTCAATCTGACACCCTCCACCAAGGGTCCTAACTGGAGTCTAACAGCTGCCTCCTCTGAGCTTAGAAGTCAGCACCTGTGCCACCTGACCCGGGACTCGGGCACAGATGTTTACACACATAGCCACCCTCCATGTCATGTATATCTATAACCTAAACCCTGAGCAACCGTTCAACCATTAGGCTGTCTGGCCTAGACTGTCTGACCGAGGCTATCATGTGCACTGATCACCAGGGGGCAGATGCTCAAAGCAGGAACTGCCTCCTGGTGGTCAGTGCACTCCCACAGGGGAGCGCCACTCAGCTGATCGAGGGGCACCAGAAGCCAGCCGGGCTCGGGGCTGGTGAGCACAGCTGAGCAGTGCAAGCCTCTCCTGCCTCTGCTTGCACTACCGAGCAGAGCGGCGGCAGCGCAGGACCAGCGGCAGGACGGGCAGGAGCAGTGTGGCACCGGCCAGACTTGGGATCAAGCCCCTCCGGCAGTACTGCATCCCTCGAGGGATCTCAGACTGCTGTTTCGGGCATGGCCTGCGGGGATCTGGCCAAAACTGGCAGTACTACATCCCCCGAGGGGTCCTGGACAGCAAGAGGGCACAGGCCAGGCCGAGGGACCCCACTGGTGCACAAATCCATGCACTGGGCCTCTAGTTATGTAATAATCCACTACATACATGACCTTCGTTAAATGCAGCTGTTAAGTTTTTCCTCTCAAGACTAAAAATGTTCTCTAGCACTCAATTAATAATAACTACATAATAATTGTGTAATTCTAAGGCCCTTTGCTTGTTTATTTCCCCAAGGCAACCCTGCTAAACCCCACATTACTGTGGCCTGGCCCCTGACATCCTCGTCTCCCTGCCCAGCCTCTTCCTCCCACTTTCTCTTTCAGTTCGAGCCTCGGGACAGTGGGCTCTGAAGCTCTGAACCCAGAAATCCAGGCAAGACAAATACAACTACGTGTGAAATGCACATTTTAGCCAGAAAACATTGTATTTATGCATGAGCGATATTAAAAATTTTTTTCACTTTTAAGTTTTCTGATGTTTATTCTAAATCTGGAACATACAGAGAAGTATAAGGAAATAACAAAAAGTACATGTGACCACAGTAACTATCATTAAAGGGCTTTCATTTAAAAATCACCATGTAAATATGCATCTATAGCACTAACGTGAAAAACATTAAGATGCAAATACCAATAAAATTCCTATTCCTGAGGAGATCCAAGATGGCTGCTCGGGTAGACATCTAGCCGCGGCAGCACACAACAATTTCAATGGAATACAACTAAAATGTAGAGTGGACATTGCCCAGAGCTACAGGTAGTCGACTGACTGAAAATTCTACAACAAGAAGGAAAGAGAAAACCAGAAGGAAAATCAGAGGAGCTGAAAAAAAGCCTAAGGTACGGAGATATGCTGCGCGCCTGCCCGCACGCGCGCGCGGAGAGGTTGCAGCCGGAGAGGAGGAGAGGGCTGGGTGCTGCCTGGCATTCCATAGCAGGAAGGAAGTAAAACCCCCAGCCTGGGCTGAACCCCCGAACGGGCAGCGCTGAGCCCCCCGAACCGGCAGCGCTGAGCCCCAGTTATGGGCCAGACCCTGGGGACCCAGGCTCCGGCAGGGGGAGACGGGGCTGTGAGGTGGAATCCCAGAAGAGCGGCGAAAAGCAGGGCCCCCTGAGTCGCGCACAATGCGCGCGCAGAGGACTGAATGTTGACTCTGATGCTGGGTTACCCTAGCCGGAAGAAACAAGGCCTCCGGCGGTGCTGAGCCTCAGTCCGGACTGCTCCGAACCCCAGTTCTGGGCCAATCCCTCGGGACCCAGGCTCAGGCAGAGGGAGACAGGACTGTGAGGTGGAGTCCGGGGAGAGCGGCTAAAGGCCGGGCCCCCGGACTCACACACACTGCACGCAGAGGACAGTCTGTTGACTCTGATGCTGGACTCCCCTAGCGGGAAGGAGAAAAAAAGCTCCGGGCTGGGGGAACATGGCGGGGAGCAGGAGCCCCTGCCGGACACCGGCCAACCGGGCACCAGCAAGGAGCCGGGCGACGGGGACCATGGGGGGTTGGGTGCCCCTGAGCCTTCGACCGCTGAGCGCGGGCAATGGAGCCAAGGCCGGGGACTGCTTCCTGGGCGGCGCCGTCCCCGGCAACAGGCTGAAGCAGCGCAGGACCCCGTGGAGAACAAAGGGGTGCCACAGGTCAACCTGCTGAGCTCCCAGGACAAGGAGGAAGAAACCAAAGAAGTTCTCAATGTGAAGAAATCAAGTGAGAGCAAAAGATAATAAAATTACTTAAGAATACAAAGAAGTTCTTGAAAAATCAAAGACTAAGTCTGAACTCAACTCACCAGCCAACATTGCAACATAAATGCGTTTTTTAAAAAAAGGAAAAAAAAGGACAGAATGTTGGAACAGCAGCGGCCAGGCCTAGAGTGGCCAGGCACAAGGCAGTGGCAGCCAGGCCCGGAGCAGCAACGGCCAGGCCCCAGAGCAACAGCAGCCAGAACCAGAGCATCAACAGCCAGCACTGGAGCAGCCAGACTTGGGGCAGTGGCAGCCAGGCCTGAGGCAGAGGCGGCTAAGCCCAGGGTGGCCAGTCCAGGAACACCCAGACCCAGAGTGGCCAGGCCCGGAGAAGCCGGGCCCAGGGCAGCCGGGGTGGGAGCAGCCAGACCCAGAACAGCAGTAGCCAAGCCCAGAGCATCCAGGCCGGGAGTGGCCAGGCTCGGAGCGGCCGGGCCCGGGGCAGCGGGTCCAGAGCAGCCGGGTCGTGTGCGGCCAGGCCCGGAGCAGCCGGGTCGTGTGCGGCCAGGCCCAGAGCAGCGGCTGCCAGGCTGGGAGCAGCCAGGCCCGGAGCAGGCGGGTCGGGTGCGGCCAGGCCTGGAGCAGCGGCTGCCAGGCTGGGAGCGGCCAGGCCCGGGGGAGCAGCCGGGTCGGGTGCGGCCAGGCCCGGAGCAGCGGCTGCCAGGCTGGGAGCGGCCAGGCCTGGGGGAGCAGCCGGATCGGGTGCGGCCAGGCCCGGAGCAGCGGCTGCCAAGCTGGGAGCGGCCAGGCCCGGAGCAGCAGCAGCCATGTCCCGAGCAACTAGGTCGGGAGTGGCAGTGTCCAGACCCGGAGCAGCTGGTTATGGAACGAACCAGAGCAACAGAGGCCAGGCCCTGAGCAGCCAGGCCCGGAACAGCTCGCTCCTCGCCTGCCCCTGCCCCACGCTGCCTCTCAGACATGGCTGGAAACTTTTGCGGGAACTTGAGGGTCTGCTGAATCAAGTGATGAATGCTTAGATCTGGATGTGTGGAGTTAGTATAGGGCTGGGGTGTTGATCTGTGAGTGCCTTGGGTGGGGCCTGGATGAGGCTGGTTGACCTATTGGGAAATGTCTTTTGTGTGAAGTGTATCATTGGGCATGTGGAGGTATTATTGATATGAGAAAATGCTAAGTAACTGATTTACTATCTGAAAAGGGATTTACTATCGGGGAAAGGGAGGGAAGAGACTGAACATAAACTGTGCACCTATGGATGAGGACAATGGGGGATGGGGAGGGGACGGAGGGTGGGGTGGGAACCTGGTGGAGGGGGGAAGAAATGAGGAACCTTTGTAATAATATGAATAAAGATTGATTAAAAAAAAAAAATCCTATTCCTGAGGGGAAAAAAAGTCAAATTTTCAAGGATGTGTATTAAGTGGATGTAACAAAAACAAAACTAAGGGATTTTATAATCTTCCAGAGCTTCCAGAATTTACGAGATACAAACAAAACCATCATAACCATAATTAAGCTTACTTATTGCTTAGATGGCTGAGACAGTTGAAATGAAATTATGGCCAATAACCTCTCAATTTCAAGCTAAATATTACTGGTTCCATAGTCCTCTATTAGAAAGGCATTTTTTAAAAAGCAAGACTACAATCTAAATTTTTTTTCATCTCACCTAACATCCTGACTCAAAGGCTTGTCCCAAGATGGGACTAAACACTTTCCTCCAAACACTGAGGCCCAGATCACGGAACAGGATCACGAGCACACACAGGAGGGCAACGTGCCGAGGCACTGTGCACTGACTAGTAATTCGAGATAAATTTCTCTATGTAATTTTAAAGTAAGTTTAATAGCAAGTTGATTTTTTTATAATCATTTTTTATAGCTAGAGGGTGTTTTCTGCTGGGGGTTGAGAGGACAGAATACAATAGAAAACATTAATTATTCCTTCTCTCATCACCCACTTCTGGAAATGAAGCATGATTGTCTACACCGCTGTGCCCCACGGAGCACGCAGCTCAGCAACGCTTGTGCACAAACACGATAACACGAGAGTGACCGCGGGTGTGCTCACCTGGGACAGGCAGGCTATGACTCCAAAAAAGGTCTGGCAGGACTCGGGAGAAAATCCGTTGACTCTGATGGAGAGTTAAGATTCCAATGCAATGAGAGCAGTGCCACCTGCAGTGCACGTGCACGCACACTCACACTCACTCACCCACCACAGGAAGACACAGACCGAAGGTGACCCGAGCACAGGGGACTGGGAGAGGAGGCGACAGCACAGGGAGCAGAGGTTTGCTGTGAGGGCGCTCCCAAAGCCAGTGAGCAAGCGCCTGGCCCAAGAGCCAGCACACGCGTGCCCATGCCCATACACTGGGCAGAGCGGCTTCTCAGAGCAAGTCCAGTCTCGAGTGTTATCCCTGTTGCTGTGCAGCAATAAAGCCCTCGTGAAAGGGCCTGAGCTACACTACTGTGAGAACAGGCCGGACCCCTGAGCTTCAGCTCCCTTTGCTAATACTAGAGCCAGAACGCCCTTCTAAAGCTGACTTTAAAATTTACTCACAATCCTGCCTGAAGAGCGTCTGTGAGCCAACAGGACACAGCTGTCCCTGCACAGGCTCTGGGCTCAGAGGCCCACAGCCAGCCTGGCCTGAGCTCACACGCCTCTTCTGAAGGCTGTGGAGTTCCTGCAATCCTGGCCCTATAGGAGAAAGTTCACCTATCGAGCTGGGTGAACAAAGAGAACTAACTGTCAGACTGGAAACCTACTCACTGTGAGGTCTCCTACCCAGGCACACCGAGAACCGCTAACCCAAGCCTGCAGCGAGCGGGGCCCTCTACACCCCAACCCCGTGCCGCCAGCCCTATCGCCGTACTCCTGCCTTCACTGGGCCCCTTGGCTGGCCAACACTTGGCAAAGCAGGAACAAGGGAAAGCTGGAAGATGTGGTCCGAGACCCGCATGCCCTCAGACCCTGGAGCTTCTCCGGGATGCCAAGTGGTGGCTGGAGGATGGCCTTCTGAGGGCGCCTGTGAGGAGGGTGCCCGACCCATGCAGCACTAACCTCTCATCTGCAGAGGTACCCCCACTCCCAGTCTGTTTTCCCTGTTCATAAAAACACCCCTCCCCCAAATACAACCAAAACCCATTACCTTTATCTCTCTTTTTTTAAAATTCTTCACTCAGTTTTTGGTTTTTTATTGATTTCAGAGAGAAAGGGAGAGGGAGAGAGAAACATCAATGATGAAAGAGAATCATTGATCAGCTGGCTCCTGCACGTCCCCTACTGGGGGATCAAGCCTGCAACCCAGGCACATGGCCTGGACTGGAATCGAACCCAGGATCTTTCAGTCCGCAGGCCGACGCACTATCCACTAAGCCAAACCGGCTGGGGCTCCTTTAACTCTTTACAATGGGCCGGACTTGCTCAAGTTCTGCAGATCACCCAAGAACTGCGTATAAAGGGCTACTTCCTGTTTATTTGAGGTCCTGTAAATACTTAATGCAATGAGATGCTCGCTGTCGGCACCAATCCAACAGAAATAAAGGCGTCTGCAGGAACAGCCTGGCCCAGAGCAGAAGAGAGGGGGCTGCATGACGTCACCTCCGTCCCGGCCCTAAAGTGTTAGCAGCGTAATTGGAGCCTGAAGCTGTGTCCACTCGACCGCTCACCTTTGCCACATGTCAGGACACAGGATGGACACAACACAATTCACCGCGGAACCCACTTCTAACACAGCAATTCCCACATCAGGCGTCAATGCTCTCACCCCTTCTCTTCCCCAAAAAGGATACGGCAGGAGCACTCCACACTGCACAGACAGAACCACCCAGGACGGCTGCAAAAGAAAACAGGACTCAATCAAAGGGTGTTTACAACTTACAAAGTGACATGCTCTCCCAGTGTCTCTAGGCACTAACGGCTCGGTTATAACCGACCACGAAGCTCCCACCCTGCGGCGATGGTATTCACATAGCAGGAACGCCAGGGTCAAAGGCTCACTGTGAGTGCCCAAGGAGAAAGCTTAAAAATTATGTATAAAAATTTAATTCCACGCGTTACTGCTTGAAACTGTCCTGCCAACTGAGGACCCCTGCCTCCTATCCAACCTGTACTGGCCCCTCCTAAGTTCTTCTTGATCCTGATCAAATAAGGTGAGAACTGTGAAGCCCAAGAGACACGATGTCAGTACACTGTACAAGATAACTTTTTATAAATTCTAAAACTCAGATTAATTATAAAACCGTAAGTCAATCACTACTTTTGGGGGATACTTCATATATTTTTAAATTATCTTACCTTTTATTTTTTATATTTAATTGTAAGAAGTACATGAATCACTATACAGATAGCTCTGCTTCACGAAATCGCTATGTAAAAATCAAGTGATGCCCGGTTTAGCCTGCCGGCTCTAGGACTTCACCAGCTGACACATGCGCACACTCCCGCATGAGCTCCATGCTGATGTTTACTGAGATTCTCCTAGGTGCACAGACCGTCAACCTGTGAACCTGGAGGACAGTTCGATTCCAGGTCAGAGCACATGTCCAGGTTGTGGGCTCGATTCCCAGTAGGGGGTATGCAGGAGGCAGCCAATCAATGATTCTCTCTCATCATTGATGTTTCTATCTCTCTCTCCCTCACTCTCTGAAATCAATAAAATATATATATATATATATATATATATATATTTTTTTTTTTTTTTTTAAGAACTTTGGAAAGGTAAGTACCCCTCATCCTTTTTTAGGTAACGCCAACAACCTTTCAGCGTAAGTTTATCTTCTGCAGACAGAGTGCAGGAACATGAACCACTTTATGAAATGGAGACTGGCTCTAAGAAAGCACGTAGCTAGTGTATCTTCACATCGGCTGACTCTATCAAACTCTCGGACTTCAGCTAAGCTGGAACAGGAACTACATCGGTGACCCTGCTCTGACCCTCTTGCATTCAGAACGCCTTCGCATGAGCCGGGCATTCTCAGCAGCAGCACCCAGAGCCCCTCAGGTCTGCTCAGACCCAGTTTCTAGAAAGGAATTCCTCTGATGTGTCCTGAGGCTACTCAGAGCCATGGGGCAATGCAGGGTACCAGGACTTCATGGGCGATGGTGGACAGGGGAGAGGGACAACTGTGAAGGGGTGTCCTCAGGCTGCAGGAAGGGCTGCGGAAGGAAGCCGACTCTCTGGAAAGGACTCCTTTCGACACAGTCTGCGGTCACAGTCACAGGGATCTGCAGGTGGCGGCCTGCCTGCTTCCTCCAGCCTGGGTGTCGCTGGGCCCAATGCACACATACATTACAAACCATGGGGTGTTACCTACATACAAATCTCACTCCGGGGTATTAAAAAATATTTGCTACTGACCTTCACAACAGGTAAATCAAAGACTTCCCGGGCCTCCCCGACCTCCGGGTTGTCCCCATCCTCAGAAATGATGTGCGAGGCCAGTGCGTTATAGGACACTTCCTTAGCCTTCCCAGCCTTCAGAAGCTGAATAACCTTTAAAGAAACCACACACATTAAAACTCCGCATTGCACTCTTGGTGTACAAATTAGTCTGAACATGAACATTCTAAATTAAAAACACACCTTGTTCTCCATACACCCCTTGTACTCTCATAGTCAATGAAACATTAGGGGACAATGAAAAGCAGAAACTGTTGGTTCACTGACAAGTGAGCAGGGAGGTACTCTGAGCAGGTGCCACAGGTGTCAGTGCTGAAGACAGAGGACTGACAGACACCTAGCGCACAGCCCCGTGCGCCCGAGATCTGGTCTGGCTTGGCGATGGGTGTTCACCGCCAAAGGCAGAGGCCCGGGGAGGGACACAGCAGGTCCCTGACCGGACACCGCAGGACGCGAACTCCGGTTTCTGTCCATGTGACATGTCCTTTTGCTGCAGGTCCAAGAACCTACTGATGAAGCTGAGGACTCACTGGACATGAGCAGAATCCTTGTGAATGTAAAACAATTAACGAGGCAAGGACAATGCTGCGCTGTAGAGAGAGCCATGTTCCCACGGGTCAGAAAGCACAAATGCACTGCATACACGTTCTTCAGTGCTATGCAACTTTATTCTCAGGGAAGGCAGGAGGGATGGGAGCAGGTAAGTCATGATCAGATTTTCTAGAAAGATTGACGGTCAGTTCAAAGAATGGACTGGGATGGCTCCAGAATGGGCCAGATGACCTGGGAGGAGTGGCTGCAATAACCAGGTGACGGGGCAGGCACATGACCTAAGGAAGGGGGAGGAAGAAGAGACCTGTGAGAGACCTAGCAGGACATACTGACTGGTGACTGCAAGGGGTGTAGGCACAGGAGGAAAGGATGAAGTGCTGGGAACCACAGACCAGCACAAAAGGCGGAGCACATGGGCAGGTGGGGACCAGAAAAGAAGGAAGTTTAGATTAGTGAGATGGCAGCCAGAGCTCCTGAGTTTACCCAGGAGAGGGTCAACCTCTTTAGGACGTTCCCGCCCATCCATAGGACTGGAACAGACGCCAGTATTTGTCTCCCGAATGAAGGCACCATCGTCACCAGCCACAAACCAGCTCACTTTCCTTCTCCCCTGACCTCCAAGCATCTTTAGCTTTACATGCGCTCAACTCGTCTCACAGAAAATGCCTCCACTCGGCTCCGGATCCTACTGCCTTTTCTAAGAGTCTGAAAACTTCACCCTCTCCCCGCTGCCTACAAAGTTCCAAGTGGCCACGTCTTGTGTACATGCACATGCACATGCACAGACACAGCCCCTGCCCTGGCCCATCGCTGCTGCCTTGCCATGTCTCATCTCTTGAAACAATAGGCAGCCTTTTGGGTTTCACACCCTCACTGCTGCCCAGCATCTGCCAACATCCTCACTGCCGATGCCTGCAGGCCCAAAGGACTCTGAAGATGCCCAAGGCACCAGCCTGTCCAGTCTCCACACTGCCCATCACGGCCTGCAGGCACCTCTGCTCCCTCTGTTCAGGGTCCACCCATCAGCCGACGTCTCCCAAACACACGGACGCATCCTCTCCTGGCATATGTCCCACCCGAACCTGAGTGAAGGACCCATGGGAAAGGATGCTACTCGGGAGCATTTCAGTGGTGCCTTCCCCTAGGCACCCCAGCACCCAGCACCCTATGCTAACACGCTCAGGTGTGCCACCCGCCCTTGCCACCCATAAGACCCAGACCCAGACCCATCTTTCTGTTACACCCAGACCCAGTGCCATGCCTGTCGTGCACTGATGTTCAATGCGTCAACTTTCTGAGCCCATACTTATAGGATCCAGAGAATCAGGTGTTCCGGCTCTATACTTTTTAGTAAACTGTTGCAGATCCAAGTGGTTTGTGAAAACTTTAAGCTCTTAGATTTGACTTAACACTGTTGAGCAAATATGGTTCAACATAAGTTGCTCCAGGTTTTAAGTAGCATGGGGTTCAAGTCCTAAATGAGATGGGGTGAAAGAAAGGGGAGTTACCAGCACTGGAAAAAACTAACATCCTCACAGGCTCACATAATCACGCTGGGTGCAGAGCCTGTTTATGTTTACATTCAAAGCTAGAGTCCCTTCACCCTAAAGGAGAGGGAAGTATCACCTGGGGACACCATGGGGAGTCTGGTTAATAGGACACCAAGCACAAGCCTCCAGACTGCCAAGACCACAGCGCCTTCCACACCACCTTTCCTTCTACACCAGCCCTGTGCCTTCGCTAACCCCCATCTGCACTCCTCCCGCTCCCCACACCTTCCTCCCGGCTGGGCACTCACTGGGGATGAGATCCTGGGCCACACAACTGCATAATGAAAGGGAGAAGATTAACCGGAAGAGGTTATTCAACTAAGACTGGTTCCCACTGCATTTAAACGGATGTATCACTGAGAAAAAGCTTAGGAAAAGCCTCGATAACCTTTCGCACGAGCCCACACTAGAAAGTTTCAAAGGGTGAATGTGGGTGGTGCTAAGTGGGTCTTTTCTACATTTACTCCATAACTCACCCAATACCCAAATAGGAAGACCCAGAAATCCAAATTCGCTGGTGAAGCGAGTGCTTCTCGAGTGCGCACAGATGACAGCTGGGCGGCTGCCACCCCGGCCGGGCCAGCTAGCAGCCCCGCGCGCGAGCCGACACCGCGGCCGGCACGGCAGGCACCTGTCCCGATCCCGCCTGGAAAGAGGGCCGTGCGCTTCCGGAGGCGGCCGCGGGGTCGGGGCCCGGGGCTTACAGCCACGCGACCGGACGCCCGGCCACGCCAGGCGGAGGACGGTCAGCTCGGCAAGCAGCGCTAGGCCGAGCTAGGACTCGGGGACACTGAGCAACAGGAACTCAGGGGCCGACCCACCCACGTGCTCTGCCCTCCTCGGTCTGGGCTTGCCCCAGGGTCCCGCAGCCGCCCCGAGCCCCTCCGGGGACCCGCAGCCGCCCCCGGCCCCCTCTCTGCCTCCCCGGGCGCCGGCCCCAGGCCTGCTCGGCGCCGGGCGGCCCAGCCTCCGCGCGGCCCGGCCGGCGGGGACCGGGCGGTGGGGTCCCGACTTTCCTCGTCCGAGCGCGCGCCCGCGGCGGGGACGGGGCGGGCCGGAGACGCGCGGCGGGGGCGGCGCGGTACCTGCGGGTCGATGTCGCCCACCGCGTAGTACTTGACCTCCCTGAACAAGTCCTCGGGAACTTGCGGCGCCTGGTCCGCCATGGTCGCGGCGGCTCCCGCCCGGGGCCCGCGGGGCAAAGTGCCCTACGGGTCGGCCCGGGCCCGGTGCTGCGAGTCCGGCCCGCTCCCCCGCCCTCCGCGCCCCGCCCCGCCCGCGCAGAACGACCCAAGCGCGGGAGCCGCGCTCGCGCTGCGGGACGCACCATCCGCGGGATGCCGGGGGGAGCGCCGAGGGGTGGGCAGGCAGCCGGCACCGCCCGGCGCCTCCGCTGCGGCCCGCGGGCCCCAGAATTCGGCTCGAGCGTAGCCCGCTCCAGGAACAAGGGCTGTTATGGCTGCCGCTCCCTCACGAGAGGGCGGGGGGCACGCGGGGAAACGAGCGCCCCCCACGCGCAGCCGGAGTGGGCCGGCCCTGGAGAGAGGGCACGCTGCCCCTCCCGGCAGCACGCGCGGCCCCTGGGCCGGGCGTGCGCACGGCGGGAAACGGGGCGGGGCGAGGGGCGGGGCCGCGGCGGGGGGCGGGGCCGCGGCGGGGGGCGGGGCGAAGGCCGGCGGCCTCGGATCTCGGAGCTTCAGCGTTTCAGCACCGAGCACTGAGCTTCGTCGGTGGCCGCACGCTCGGACCCCCGAGGGGACGCCTCGCACCTGCGGCCGAGGAGGGCCGGTCCTGGCCGGGAGCGGAACAAGTCGGGTCCCCGCCGCTGACCGAGGTGCCCGCTTCCCTGCCCAGCCGGTGGGCGTCTCCCCGCCGGAACCGCGCTGTGGGCCGAGCCCGCTCCGCTCCCCCGGAGCCACGGACGACGCGGCGGTGACGCGGTCCCGCTCTGACGTCATCCTGTCGCCGGAGAGGACGGAGAGGCGCCCGCACCCTCCATCCTACCCGGGTCCCCGCGTCCTGGGGCCTCCCGCCCCGCCTGGGCCCGCGGCGCCTGAGCACGGGTCCGAGTAAGCCCTTCCTCCCCAGCTGTCCTAGGCTTCACCGCCTGCTGCGCTGACCTGCTAAGCAGGAGGACGTTTTTAAGTAACTGCCAGTGAAACTTTATAAAAATCTTCCCCGCCCGGCAGCGGCGTGCTCTGAGGCTGAGCGTGGGCCTAGGAGCCCGGAGGTCACGGCTGGACCCGGGTCAGGGCACCGGGGTGCGGCTAGATCCCTGTGTGCGGCGTGCAGCAGGCAGCATTAATGAGTCTCATCACTGATGTTTTCCCTCTCTCTCTCAAGTCAATAAAAATATATTTTTAAGAAAAAGGAAAATAATATTCCAAGAGAGTTACTATGGTACTCTCGTGGCATTAATTCATTATCATTATCAGTCTGTGATCACGCAGAAGTTCCGAGAGCAAAGGTGATGTGTGTGGTGGTTCAGCCATCTGGGTGCACTGGCGCTTCACCAGGTGAGTGAGGCTGTGATCGCCCTTTCCCTTGTGTGTGGAAGGAGTGGTTTTGTATGGGCAGAAAGTGAGCCTTTAATTACAGTTATGTCTTATTCTAATTTTTTGCCTTTTGTACAGTGTAAAATAGCATTGTTCAAAAGCTAACACATTTCTTATAAAGATAATTAAAATATTGAGTGCATGCCTGAATAAGAATTGACTGTCCTTCCTTTGAACATATTTGGTATTGACCATTGTAATATTTCACATTCAGTGTTTAAAAACGACTGTAATAAATTAGTTCTTTTAAAAAAAAAACAACAACAACATGCTTTTATTGATTTTCTTGGAGAGAGGGAGGGAGAGGGAGAGAAACATTGATGAAACAGAAGCATCAATCAGCTGCCTCCTACCCACCCGCCATGTGTCCTGAGTCGAACCTGAGGTCTCTTGGTGCACCAGTTTCCACCTGTCCTACTGAGTCACATCCTCCAGGACAAATTAGTTCTAAATACAGAACTAAAGTTAGTTGGCCTGTGTCAGAGCACTTGTTTAGCCTTTTGCTTCCTTGGTTAAACATGAACTAAGCATGTAAGTTTATATTTAAAACTTCTTAAAACAGACCTCAATGGGTATTTTGTTAGTTAAAAAGAAACTCATAACTTACAGCAGGACAAATTCACCCTGCTGTGACTTCTGATAACTCAGTATAGCAGATTCTGGGACTAAGAAATCTGCTGTCTAATCTCATCAATCCAGTGGTCTTCGTGGTTAGAGCATCAGCCTGCGAACCGAAGGGTCTTGGGTTCGATTCCCTATCAATGGCATATACCTACATTGCAGGAGTGGGAGGCAACCAATTGATGTCTCTCTCACATGGCTGTTTCTCTCCTTTCCTCTCTCTCCCCCTCCCTCCCTTCCACTCTTTCTGAATATCAATGGAAAACAATACTCTCGGGTGAGAATTAATAAAAAATAAGATAAAATTTCGTCAACTTGTCACTGTCAGAAAGCCCCATTGAACTGGGCAGGGATGGTGTGGAACATGGTGGCACCGCACCAGGAAGGCCTGGGGCAGATTCACACCAAGAAAACGTTCCGTAGGGTTATGGCACACAGCAACTTTGCCAGAGATGAAAAATAACACATTAAAGTGAAGAATTCCATGTGCAGAATGGGTGTTCGGAGAAAGCCTGCTCAGAACATCATGACATGAATTACCCACTCACCAGGAGACTTAAAGATGGCAATTCGGTATTTTATATCACACCACAACTCATAAAGATCATTGTCAGCACAGGTCCACATCTGTCATCTGAACTGCCTTCCACAGCGTTACAGGAAAAAGTACCACACTGAGACTGCTGTATATGACTCGCGAATAAGTCGGTGTTTCTCATCAATGATGTTTTAGAAGTTGACCCAAGTTAGGGTAATAATAGTATCAGTTCATTAAATAGAAGCTCTGCGTTTCTTTAACTTTGATGCTTATACTACCAAATACGACACACTGAGATTTCTATTTTCACACTTCCTCCACCTGAGTTCAAAGTATAATCATTTTGTGGATAATCAGCCTTCCAAGGATAAACAGCCTACGCTTGCTTAATGCTAATCTGATAAATGGAGTAATACATTTCTTATTTTGTATTGCAAAAGTACATAATCCAAGGCTGGGGGAGGGGGAGGTGTAGAGTGTGAAATTAGAAAAAGTAAAAGTAGAGTTGAGACTATTAACCTAAACTGTACCACCTGGTGGGAATTTGGGCAGTTATTTAGGTATTCCCAAAGGCCTTTCTAAAAAAACACCTCTATATTGTGTGTAACCATCTCAGTCTTGTTCTCATGTGTTCCATTCAGCTAGTCACACATCCCGGAGAGAGAGACGCGCTCTATGTTTCGTAAACCTTTGGTTTGATTTTATAGACTACAATGTTTAACCTTTTCATGAAAGGGAAGAACACCTCACTCAGAGGCACAAACAAGCCTGAGGTTAGCCCAGTGGGTGTGGCACAGTCGGCTGGAGCATCATCCCTCTTGCAGAAAGGTCACTGGTTTGATTCTGGTCAGGGCACGTGCCCAGGTTTCGGGTTCAATCCCCTGGTGGGGTATGTACAAGAGGCAGCCGATTGATTTTTTTTAATATATTTTATTGATTTTTATACAGAGAGGAAGAGAGAGATAGAGAGTTAGAAACATCAATGAGAAAGAGTCATCAATCAGCTGCCTCTTGCACACCCCCTACTGGGGATATGCCCGCAACCAAGGTACATGCCCTTGACCGGAATCGAACCAGGGTCCCTTCAGTCCCCAAGCCGAGGCTCTATCCATTGAGCCAAACCGGTCCCAACCGATTGATGTTTTGTTTCTCTCCTCCATGTCTCTCTAAAATCAATAAAAACATTTTTTAAAAAGTTTTACCACACACACTTTTCTATTGCTGCATAATAAACACGAATGTTCTTCCATATGTTAGGTCTATATCACTTAATGGGTATAGAATGCTCCATCTTTTTTGTACCTTAATTCAATTAATTCTGTCTTGTTATTCCTTGCTGTTTCCAGTGTAGCAGTTACAGTGCTGCAATGAAGCAGTCATCTTAAAATAAGCACCTCTGTAATGCACTGTACAGTTCCATGCTCTAAGGTGAACTGCCCCAGGCCTATCCCCCACCTGGCACACTATCCAGAAGGCTCACATCAGTGGCTCTCACTATGGGCAGTTTGCCTCCCAGGGGTGATTGGCAACGTCAGGAGACATTGGTTGTCATAACTGGAGGGGAGAGGGTGCTAATAACGTGTTTCCCTGAAAATAAGACATCCTCCGAAAATAAGACCTACCGCGTGGAAAGGTAAGACATCCCCTGAAAATAAGACCTAGCGCAACTTTGGGAGAAAAAAATTAATATAAGACATTGTCTTATTTTCGGGGAAACAGAGTAGCACCTAGTTGAGGCCACCCCCACACCATGTACCCCGTGCAAAATGTCACCAGTACGGCTGCTGAGAAACCTGGTTTAAGGTGATGTTGGGACAAACTACACATTCATTGGATTAAAACATTGAAACTTCCTTGCACACAACTTGGTGACTTGCTCAGCTCTCCTCTAATGGGCACTTAGGGCTTCTGTCCTAGAGCCATTTTCTCCCAGCTGTGCACATGGGGAGAAAGCACTGGGAAGTACCATTCTGGAAGTTCTCAGCCAAGTCTATAAAGAATTGCATATGTCCCTGTCAGGCACTTCCATTGGCTAGAACCTAGTCTCATGATGCCAACATAAACTGCAAGGGCCTCTGGGAAATGTAGTCTTCCTATGTGTCCAGCCTAGCTTATACAAACAGACTCGCTTGTACTCAGGCTTCAGGTTGAGTTTAGTGGATGGGGAACCCCAGCAGAGTGGAAAGGTGAGGAAGGAGAAGGGCGTTTATTTCCCAGTTCCTACCAGCTTGCCTTGAGCTGCCTAGTCACCTATTTTGTGCAGCTCTCTCTTGCCTTCCAGGTTCTGCTTCTCCTTCCTCTCACCCCTCGGGCCCAGGCCAGGCATCCTACCACGCCTCTGTCAGCCACCCCTTCACACGCCACTCTCTCAGATGGTCCTGATTCGAATGCACTGCTCCACTGGTGGCCTCACTGACCTAATGGACATGGGACGTGGTGAGGACATTGAGAACTGTTTCCTCTGCAATAAGATATCATGTCTGCCCTCGAAAGACTAACCGATATGTGGATACACAAGCCTAAGCCTGGAAAATGGGTCCTAACACAGCAAAGGCTTAGAGAAGGTCTGTGCGGGCCGGCATACCAGTCCAAGCATCCAGTAGAGTGGCTGTTGGGTCTGAGTGTAGAATAACCCTATAGCTGTGGTCATTGGAGGGAAAGAGCTTAGCGGATCCCATGGCTGGCCCTGTGGCTGCCTTTGTGGCCTTGTAAGCGGTGAAAATAAGATCATCATTAGGAATTACACTGACCGTTGTATGTTGAGCACCCAGCAGTCTTAACAGGCCAAGGAATCAGAGTACCTTGTTTGTGGAGTCAAGCATTCCAACTTGGGGGGTGAAATGGTGCCCAGCAGCCCCTGCTGGCTGTGTACCACGGGATCAGGCTGGCCACATTCACCTGCCAGTGCTCATCTACGCAGGTACCGGATGTCCCTCCAAGAGCACGTGCCCTGAAACTTGGGGCTGCTCACCTTCCCTCAGGTGAAGTCAAGTGTCTATCAGAGATCTCTTTAGCAAATGATTTCTGTGCTGGGTTTTGGGAGCCCACGCTGGCTCTCCTGCCCAAAGTGGACACAGAGGGCCTGCCACGGTGCCCAGGCTCTTGTCCACTGCATGGAGAGTGGGAACAACTCGAAAAAGTTGGAAGGGCCGAAAACTTCTAGCAGGATGCCTGCTTAGATATTTTAAAGCTTAGAACCACCATCGCCAAAGGCACACAGCGTGTCAACCTTACTCTCTATTCATGGTTACTCTGAGACTTTTCCCAGAGGAAAGAAATGTATATCCAAAGCAAATGTTGACAGGCATCATAACCAAGGGCTGTAAAAGAATTGGCTTCTTTGCAAAATATGTCCTTAATTGGATCTCAGGTAGTTCACCAGCTAATGAATGAAGATCCTGAGCTGGGACCTGGATCTAGAGGGTGTCAGACTGACAAAGACCTGGACAGTGCCCACTTCCAACTTCCTGGTCTGTTTGTACCTGCAAGACATTGAGTCAGACTCAATCCTCTCACAGAATGACTGCGAATGAGCACACAGGCCCAGAGAAGTCAAAGACCAGCAGAATTTTGGCTAAATCCATCTTTTTGGACTTACCTTCATCCATTCTTAAAAAAATAAAATAATAAAATAAATTAAAAGGTGTCTAACCACTGCTTACACCTGAAACTAATAAAAAATAATATTGAATGTAAACTGTAATTGAAAAAATAAAATTTAATGAAGCATAAACTGACAACTACTCCTTCCCCAAAATTAAAATGAACAATTTAATTTCATATGAAAAGGTAAGCTCTGAAAATAACGTTTATGGAATGGAAAATGTAACTTCATACAGGTGAAAGAGTCCACAGCTTGATATTTTTGTAGCTATTTCTCTTTTGGAATCCGTCAGAGGCCAAGAGATGATTTTTAGATCTCAGTTCAGAACTTCCTGGTTTTAATGTCTTGTGTCAGTTTTAATTTTCTGATTTAATTAGTTTTCTACTTAGAAGGGTTAAGTTAATTAACCTCATTATTTACTATATACTTAATGATTTCTCTTCTGTGGGGAGTTAGTTAATTTTCAATAATTAGAAAGCTTATGACGAGGGATAGTGCTAGGTTGTTCATGTACTGCTTTCTGACCAGAGCCCGAAACAGGCCTGACTGAAGGGAACTTCAGGTGAGAAGTCAGATACAGGCATGCAAAAGACTATTTCCCGCTCGTAAAAACATGGGATGTGAACACTGGGTTTGGATTCAATAATTTTTATCAGATTAGAACTCAATGGATATGTCCTTTATTTACTTATTTATTTTGTTAATCCTCATCTGAGGATATTTTTTTACATTGAATTTTTTTAGAGAGCGTGAAAAGGAAGATGGAAGGGAAGGAGATAATGTGCCAGACGCACCGTGGAGTGGCTGAGCCCCCTCCAGGCGCAGGTGGAATGCCAGCACGGATTTATAGGGGGTGGATCTCAACACGGGACGTGGGTGAGTAGGAAGGGCCTCTTTGAGGAGTGAGTCCTGAAAGGGCCCTGAGGTCACAGGAGGAGGGGATGCTGATGGCCCTTGGAGGAGCAGCCTGAGTTCCCCTGGGCCAGGAGGGAAGGTGGAGGAGGCAGGACTAGGAATGACTCCTCCCCCAGGGAGAGGCTGTTGGGGGAGATGGGGCAGACATAAAGGTGGAAAACCTTTAGAGGAAAGCTATGTAGGAAGAAACAATAACCACCCATAATCCTCATAGAGTCTGTCTATGATAAATTCCTATCACCAAACGTATAGGCTGAGAGGGGACTGGGTGAAAAGGTGGAGGGGTTGAGAAGGACTGAGTGGCAGTGACAGGATAGTCCCAGGGACAGAAAGTTCAGCACAGGGAATAGGTTCAATGGTGTTGTAATAACTATGGGTGGTGCCAGGTGGGGACAAGGGCTATCAGGTGTTAGAAATAAGGCGAGCCCCCCAAGTCAGGGGTTCTGGTAGAACACAAAACACTCGGGTGCCAGGCAGCAAGGCAAACATCTTTACTTCTACATAGAAGGGTGCACACACATGGTCTGGAAACGCGTCCACACCAAGCAGGCGGGCTGCTTGGGTTTATAATCCCTTATGCACATGACCTGTCCCTTGGTCTTGATTGGAGTTCAGTTGCACAGTCTTTCTCGATGGCTAATTCAAAGGGAGGGGTTGGCCATTGCTGTTTCAAGATAGCAACCCCCAGGGGAGCTGCAAGCCTTGCGGCCAACATGGCAGCTACCAAGTCACGCAGTCCAAAATGGCGGCTGTCTAAACTGTTCTTTGACAGAAAAGATGGACTTGTTTATTCTCACATCGGGGAATCACTCTGTAAGTTGTATAAATGTCTAATCACTATGCTATTCCCCTGAAAACAGTCACAATAACATTGAACAGCAACTGCAATTGAAAAGTAGAAATAAAGAAATTACTCACTTAGACAGTAGGAAGGAATTTACAGGCTGCAATTGAGGTTGTAGAAGCTGACTTTCATTTGATCCTTTGGAAAATGTTGGCCTCTCACCAATCTATAGCAGGCAAAGTAGTCCTAGTTCTGCAGGACTACAGCCTATACAAGCCAACAATGCTTACTGCCCTCGCCCACAGTTCCAGAAGCTTCTCTCTGCCTGCAGAAGCAGGTTCAATCCAATCAGCCGTCTGTGAGCTCCATGACCTCCTGCCACTCTGCCACACACCCCACCCCAGACTCATCCTGCCATGGCCCTTCATCCATGCCCTTCCCACCGAACCGGGCACTTGGCTTTCTTCACACACGCCCAGCTGTCCTCACCTCCAGGGCTCTGCCAGCCTGGCTGTCTCATCCCCGGGACGGCCCTCTCGTGTAGCAGCCTGCCCAGGTCTGTTCTCCTCTTCCTTTGCCCAAACTCTAATGCCCATTTCGTGAAACTTCTCTAGTACCCTGAGTTAGAATTTCGATCGTCTATTCTATTTATGGCTATAAACAATTTATATGGCATGGGTCCAGGATGACTGAGCCACCCAACTGTGAGAGTGTCCATCTCAAACCAATCTCACGGCCCGTGTGAGGCACCTGGGAACCGTTTTTCCAGGCAAAGGGAGCAATCAGGGCTGGAGGGAGCCTGAAGTGTGGCCACTTCTCTTCCTGCCAGTGTTTATATTTAAATACCAGAGAGCCGCCCTCGCCCTCCCTGTGGCTCAGTCCACTGAGGTGCTCCCTCCCATGCTCCCGGGGGTTGCCCATCTGATTCCCGTCAGGCACATGTCCAGATTGTGGCTCAATCCCCAGAAGGGGCGTGGAGGACACAGGCCATCTACGTTTCTCTCTCCCCTCCTCTCCCTCTCAAAATCAAAACATATCCTAGGGTGAGGGTTTAAACAAAAAGACAACAAAAAACTTACCTCTTCTCATGAAGTTGCTGCTTTGCGACTGTTGCACTTCATTTCACAGATGGGGAAGCAGGTGGGGAGACGCTGAGTCAGGGCCAGTAAACTCATTCTGTGAAGGGCCAGAGCGAGGATATTCCAGCAGCGCGGTGTAGTGATCTTCATGGAAAAAAGATTGAGCCACAGCGACAGCCCTTCAGAAGTAGAGACCTTTCAGAAGACACATTTTTTAAGATACTAAAATATAATTTTTTAAAAAAATCCCCACTCAAGGATATGTTTTACAGAGTCAGCAAACCAGGGCCTTTTGTGAAATGAGTGACACCCTTTAAGGTCCACAGTCCCTAAATTTGTTCTAAAGTTCAAGTTCAAAATTCTTGGTCATGTAGAAGACAAAAAACAAAACAAAACAGTTATTTGCACTTACTTAAGAAACCACAGACTTAATTTTGCAACCATTTTCTGCTGTGAAATGTTCACAGGAAAGGTTCCTGCATGTTGAAATGTCTTTCTTCTTCTTCTTCTTCTTCTTTTTTTTTTTTTGTAGTAGAAAAGGTTTTTATTAATATTTTGGGAATATGTTTCTAAATCCCTGTATTTATTACAATAGATTCTGGCTTGTTTTAGTTTTTTTAGATTGAAGCTAATCTTTTTTTCCATGAAGATCACTTCACAATAGGCATTTATATTTGCTCTACCACAACCAGTTGTGCTAAGACTATTCATTTTCACCTGTGTCGTGCTAATAAGCCTCAAATTAGACAGTTCCACCAAGACTCGGCAGCTGGCACCAGGCCCCACTGCGCATTGCAAGCTGAAGGATGACTATTTGGGGATGCTTCATAATTACACGAGGTGAAAATGTTGGCAGCCAGGAGATCCCTTCTTTCCAAGGTTTGCGGGAAATTTTAATGAAAGTGCCACAAACATGTTACTTAGGATGGTTGTTTGCACTTAATATGAGGCCGTGTTCTCTCTGGATTTCAAAGTCTGGACTAATTAATTAGCTCTAATCCCCGTCTTCCTGCCGGTCCAGCACTCGGAGGGCCTGGGGGACCGGAGTTATCGCAGCGAAGGAGGAGGAGTGCCCTGGGGTCGGAGGCCGGGTTCGCTAACACCTGTTGGGTTAGTCTTGGTTTCTTCCACGCGTGCATCTGTGACCCTGGAGGCCCTGAGTCAGCAAACCAGGGCCTTTTGTGTAAATGAAGTTCTACTGGGCGGTGTGCACACCAACAGGGCTCTGTTGAGGCTGCAACAGCCCTTCAGAAGTCAGAGACCTTTGCACCACGCTGCCAGAATATCCTCGCTCTGGCCCTTCACAGAATGAGTTTACTGGCCCTGACTCAGCGTCTCCCCACCTGCTTCCCCATCTGTGAAATAAAGTGCAACAGTCGCAAAGCAGCAACTTCATGAGAAGAGGTAAGTTTTTTGTTGTCTTTCTGTTTAAATCCTCACTCTAGGATATGTTTTGATTTTGAGAGGGAGAGGAGGGGAGAGAGAAACATAGATGGCCTGTGTCCTCCACGCCCTTTCTGGGGATTGAGCTGCAGTGACAGCCCTTCCAAAGTTAGAGACCTTTCTGAAGACACAGTTTCTAAGATACTAAAATATAATCTAAAAAAAAAAATCCTTACTCAAGGATATGTTTTTATTATGAGAGAGAGAAAGAGAAAGAGGGGCAGAGAGAGAGAGAGAGAGAGAGAGAGAGATATCAATCGGTTGTCTCCCATACACACCCTGACCAGGGATGGAAGCCACAGCCTTTTGGTGTATGAGGACGACACTCCACCACCTGAGCCACCTGGCCAGGGCCTAATGCTCTTATTTTCAGAGTAGGGCTCACGAGTCATTCTTTCCTCAGTTATAAATCAGTTTTGTTTTTTGTTTTTTAACTTAAAAACACTGCCCCTTAGAAAGACAAAGATGGGTGATAATAGTATTTGTAGTTGGGAACATGGAGGCTCTCGGGTGAACCAATAGGACCTCGCAGGAAAGAAGGCGTGAGCATGCTTTGATTGGGTAGGCTTGACTTTCTGCTACTTCAATTGCAATATCAGAAAACTCTTCAGGGTGAATGTAAGAGCAATGGTGTTCGTCTTTCTTCTGGGTCACTCACATGCTCACGTGGAATAAACAGCCTGCTCCAGCCTACAGAGAAAGGAAAGAAGACCTTGAAAAGCAAAAAAACAAGCTCCAAGAACACAAACCATGTATTTTTATAGCACTTTACCTGGCAGCCATTTCAGTGATTACATGATGTAAAAGAGTTCTGGGTAATCCTAATACATTTCCAAGGGGGGGAATTGGCAGCAGCCATGAGAACTAACTTTCTTTCTTTCTTTTTTAAAGCTATTGGGAGAGATTTATTGAGGGATTTTTAAAAATATATATTTTATTGATTTTTTACAGAGAGGAAGAGAGAGGGACAGAGAGTTAGAAACATTAATGAGAGAGAATCATCCATCAGCTGCCTCTTGCACACCCTCTACTTTGTCAGGATCCTTTCCCCCCCATCATTTAATATGTTTTTATTGATTTTTAGAAAGAGAAATATAGATCTGCTGTCTCCTGCACTCCCCATACTGGGTATCAAGCCTAAAACCTGGGCCTGTGCCATGACTGGGAATTGAATTAGTGAACCCTCAGTATATGGGACTATGCTCAACCAACTGAGCCACACTGACCAGGGCTGTCAGGATCTTGAGCTGACCTATGTCAAAAATTATATATATATATAGTTGATTTTTTTACAGAGAGGAAGGAAGAGAGATAGAGAGCTAGAAACATTGATGAGAGAGAGTCATTGACCAGCTGCCTCCTGCACACCCCCTACTGGGAATGTGCCCGAAGCCAAGGTACATGCCCTTGACCGGAATCAAACCTGGAACTCTTCAGTCCGCAGGCCAACGCTCTATCCACTGAGCCAAGATTCTTGAGCCACTGGTTTCGGCTCAAGAATCTTCTTTTCCCCCTTTCTCCATACTTTCTTCCCAATTCTTCCTCCTTGGCTGTCTCTCTCCCACCTTGCTTAGTTCAGTGTTATTCTTTAGTGCTAAGATAGGAGACGTGAAGAAGGTGTAGTTGGTCAAGGACAACTGCAGGGGCCTGACATGCTGGGATCTCCCTTTTCTGCGTCCCGCACGGAAAGAGAGCTGAACGAACCGATTTTAAGTGGAGGTGGCCAGGGATTGAGAAATAATAGAAATAAAGAGAGAAGATAGATTTCAAGCTGGGAGCTGGGAGGGCCGCTGACCTCTCTGCTGGAGAAACAGAATGACGACCTCCTGAGCCATGCAGCACATCTATTTATACTCCAATCCAACAAGGGGTTTCACAGGAAAACAGGGAGCCTGGGAGGGCCCAGGTTCCACCCACTCCTTCCTCCCGGACAAACACAAGCCAGGAACTAAGAAATCTCCGCACTCCCACGGCTCCGCACTCCCACGGCGGGAGTGCATATCCAGTCAGCAACAATCTAAAGAATGTCCAGGTGTCTTTCCAGGTGGCCCTCTACAGAGAACAAGCTGAAGGAAGGTTTAACCCAGGAGAATCTGATGTTGGATACATGACTGTTTTGCCTTGCATCCTGCCATCTTAATTTGGTTCATAATAATGAAACATTTCAATAAGATAATTATTTTTTTGTGAAGATACTCATTTTTATTGGCAAAAACATTCTTATGTGTTTGCACTGTCACTTCCATGCTCCCTGGGGCTTGCATCACGCTCCCCGGCCTGCTTCTTTTGGGCTCCGTCGCCGACCTGTGCCCTTCACTGCTTCCAAGCCTACATTCTATCTGGAACGCGGGGCTCCTTAGCAGTGCCAAGTCCTGTGACAAAAGCCAATGGGAGCCATGATGATCTGGGCCCGGCCAGGTGCTGGCCAAGGGCACACGCCAGGGACTGGATCGCAGGAGGAACTGATTCCAAGCCCATGAGACCATGTGACCCACTGCAGAACCGAGACGGTGATAGTTGTGAATCTTCCTTTGACATGAATGTACTTATGTATCAATGGCATTTTGTGAGTTGACCTATGTCAGCATCTAGTTTCCAGGTCAAAAGTGAGACATGACTCCACTAGACAGGAATCACCCACATGAAGAAGGGCCTCTGTAACCAGCGAAGAGTTTGAGCCTGTTTTTAGTGGCTGTTTAGACAGCGGAAGCACAGTTTGCTGCTGTCCTTGTTTGGGAATTTAGGAGGGTTAAGAGCAGTGTGTACAGATGCCCAACTGGCAAAGGGTGGGCCTTGGTGGAATTGTCTTGATTTAGCTAAGTAGGAACTACATTTCCCAGAATTCTCTTCCCTGCATACTTGGGGTCAACATAAGCCACCAGGGGCATTTGCTCAAGGTTTGGAAGGCATTTTCTCTTTATGTCCCAGGGCGGGTGCAGGGCCGCAAGGCCCGGGGAAGCTCATGTCCTTTGTATCATGTCTGCTGTGTCCCTGGCAGGGGCGGCGGCTGGTTCCCTCACGGCCTCTCCACCTCCTAGGTCAGGGTGCGTTTAGATCCTGCAGCGTGTTCTGGAGGCCACCTCCTCAGGGAGCGACTGGTGCATGTCCCAGACTGTCCCTGCCTCCCCGCTCCACTGTCCTCTTCCCCTCCGACTCCCAGCCCAGCCCAGAAACCTCAGCTCCCAAACAGTGTTAGGCTCAGCCGCTCGAGTACACTCCTTGCATGTCTTTGGTCCCTCTGCTTCCCTGACTGGACCTGCATCAGCGTCTGAGATGCACACACTCACCTGCAGGTGCACACAGGTCACAGCAGAGACACTGGCCTCTGCATCTCAGCCGTCTGCTTGCACCTCTCCGCGCTCTCTCTCCCGTGTAGCTCCCTCCTCTTTATTCCATCTTCCAAAAAGCTTTGCGCATTCCCACCGGATAAAGTCCAAACTGTGCCCCAGCCCGGCTCCCCAGTGACGGCGGGAGCAGCTCGCTGTGGGGGGCGTGTGAGTCAGAAAAGGCTGCACGTCAGGATTTCGTACGTGGCTGCAGAGAAATCACCTCCAAATGCAGGACCCAGGATGTAGCGTGGACGGGAAGGACAGGACCAGCTGTCGGCAGGTGAGGAAAATTAACTGGGGAGCAGGTTCTGCCAGCATCCAAGCCCCTGGGATACAGAAAGGTCAGCATTTCCCCTACATTCACCTCCCCTCAAGGCTCAAGTCCCTGGGGGAAAGCGAGGCTCTGAGTGGCCTTCTCAATTCCTTATCCCTTCACAAGCACAGACCATGGAGGTGCCAATGACCTGGGATAATGGAGGCTTTCTCTTAAGAAGGGAAATTAGCATCCCTTCTGGACCCTTCTCTATGGATACAGACACGCAGAACAGAATCAGGAAGCTCTCGGTTCCTTTCTGTTTCAAAAAATGCAGTTACACAATTAGTTCCCACTTACATCATGGCATACCTCCATGTCGATGTGGATGGATCTAACTTAAAAAAACTTCATGTCCTGGCCAATGTTGCTCAGTGGGTTGAGTGTCATCTCATGAGCCAAGAGGTCATAGGTCAGATTCCCAGGCAGGGCACATGTCCAATTTGCAGGCTTAATCCCCAATAGAGGGCATGCAGGAGGCAGCCAATAGATGCTTCTCTTTTGCTCACTCCCTTTTCCCTTTCTCTCTCTCTAAAACACCAATAAAAACATATTTTTAAAAATAAAAGAATAAATTTTATGTATTCCATATCCTGACTCCACCACAGTTCCTGGAACTGTAACCTGTGTGCCCACCTGTAAGGGCAGGTCTAATTTTCGCCACCACAAACAACTCTGGCTTTTATTCCTGTGGGATCGAATCCCGAACCTCAGAGAATTGCCGATTCACAGAACATGCACCTGTTCATGCTAGATTATTTCCTCCCAAATTATTTCCTATTTCCACCAGCGTTTGTCACTACTTCGGCCACGAATAAGAAGCTCCGCGTGCACACTCACGGCTTCGGATGCTCTGCTGTTTTTCACCCATCGAGTGAGAAATGAAGACAGTGGGAGGGAGCCTGGCCTGCTCCCCGGGGCCCAGGGCACCGCGTGAGGGGGCAGAGGCAGGCTGCTGTCACCCCTCAGCCATTCTGTCCTGCGTGCTCTGCTCAGTGGGAGGGACCTTCCTGCAGAGGTCTGAAGTGGTTTCTAAAGGAATTGTATACTTATTCCCTTTGGCTTATCCACACACCACCTTCCCAACCCTCCTTCTTCCTGACACTCCCCCATCGGCCTGTAGGACGCTGCCTGCAGCGTGGATGTTGTCCTGCTTAGAGCCACATATGAGGTGACCCCTGGGAACCCCTGGGAACCGTGCCCTTTCAGCTTTGTGCCAGGGGCCAGTGCTTCCATGGCGACGGGGCCAGTGCTCCCACGGCGACGGGGCCAGTGCTCCCACGGCGACGGGGCCAGTGCTCCCACAGTGGCAGGGCCAGGTGCTCCAGATGCTTGTGGCGCTTCCTGGACCCGGCTCAGCTGCGAACACTGCCATTTGCTTCTGCCCGGGACGCCATCCTGGGAGAGGGGCGGGGGAGTTCGGGGACCAGGTGGAGGTGGCTTATCTCATTCCATCGTCACCTGAGTCTCGGGTCCGGTGCTCGGCCTCCCCTGCGGCCTCGGCTCTCCCTCGGCGGCTTTGCCGATGGTGCGGTGTTTTCTGTGCAGGTGGCATGACTTGAGTCCATATGTGACCCTCTTAAGGGGGCTCACCCTCACTCCCCCACGAGGGCTTTTCCCAGCGCGGGGCACCCAGCACAGGAGGTTGGCCACGGCCCAGGACTTTCCTGCTCTTGTCCCAAACAGAACTGGCAGCTTTCCACGCCCCTGGACACATGGCCTATGGAGCCGGTGGCATCCAGGACGGCCAGCGAGCGTGCTCTGTCCCCTGTAGTGGTGGGAAGGCCCAGGGCAGCCGTTCTTCCCCCCGCTGCACGGATGCCCTGCAATGCCCAACATGGGACCCTACCATCGCCACCCTGCCGCCGACGCCGGGCCCTCCGAGGGCTCACCTCTCACCCTGTGAGCACAGGGTTTCACCAAGGACCCCCCAGGTTAGCTCACCCTGTTCCGAGAACTCTCCACATCAACACAGTGAGATGTTCCCGGGAAGGCTGCAGAGCTGGTTGTGAACATTTGGTCTCAGGACTCCTTTATATTCCTGAAATTATTGTTAAAAAGAGGCTTTGTTTACATGGGTTTCTCCACCCACATTTCCTGGAACATTAATTTTAATGGAAAATTTCAAAACATATTTGTGTATTCATGCATTAAGAATAAAGAATTAGCCCTGCCTGGTGCGGTTCAGTGGTTAGAGTGTCAGCTTGTACAAGGAAGGGGTGTGAGTTGCAATTCCCATCCAGGGCATGTATTTGGGTTGTGGATTTGCTCCCAGACCCCAGTCTGGTGCTTACGGGAGGCAACCACTCAATGTGTCTCTCTCACATCAGTGTTTCTCTCTCTCTCTCTCTCTCTCTCTCTCCCTCCCTCCCCCCTCACTGCCCACCATTCCCTCTGAAAAACAGTGGGGGAAAATAGCCTCAGGTGAGGATTAACCAAAAATAAATAAACAAACAAACAAGTAAACCCATTACATGTTCATATGTGATGTCTTTGTGAAAAAACAAGCATTTTTTTCTTCTTTTTTAATTATTTATTTTATAATAAGTCTTTTTTATAAATATATATTTTATTGATTTTTGTAGAGAGAGGAAGGGAAAGAGATAGAGAGTTAAAAATATCGATAAGAGAGAGTCATTGATCAGCTGCCTCTCGCACACCCCCTACTGGGGATATGCCTGCAACCAAGGTACATGCCCTTGACCGGAATCGAACCAGAGTCCCTTCAGTCCCCAAGCTGACGCTCTATCCATTGAGCCAAACCGGTTTCGGCTATTTTATTATAAATCTTTATTGTTCAGATTATCACAGGTGTTCCTCTTTCTTCCCCTCTTCCCCAAAAGCTCCCGTCCACCTGATCCCCAACTCCACCCCATGCCCTTACCCCTGGCCCCTGTCTTCATCCATAGGTGTAAGATTTTTGTCCAATCTCTTCCCTCACCCCTCAAACTCCCTTCCCCCTGAGAATTGTTAGTCCAATCCCTTTCTATGTTCCTGACTCCATTATGTTCACCAGTCCATTCTGTTCTTCAGATTATTTATTCACTTGATTTTTAGATTCACTTGTTGGTAGGTATGTTATGTCTTTTTGTTGTTTATAATTTTTACCTTTACTTTTCTTCTTCTTCCTCTCCTTAAAGAATACCCTTCAGCATTTCATGTAATCCTGGTTTGGTGTTGATGAACTCCTTTAACATTTTCTTGTCTGTGAAGCTCTTTATCTGACCTTCAATTCTGAATGATAGCTTTGCGGGGTAGAGTAATCTTGGTTGTAGGTTCTTGTTGTTCATCATTTTGAATATTTCTTGCCACTCCCTTCTAGCCTGCATAGTTTCTGTTTAGAAATCAGCTGATAGTCGTATGGGTACTCCCTTGTAGGTAACTAGCTCTTTTGCTCTTGCTGCTTGTAAGATTCTCTCTTTGTCTTTTGCCCTTGGCATTTTAATTATGATGTGTCTTGGTGTGTTCCTCTTTGGATTCCTCTTGTTTGGGGTTCTATATGCTTCCTGAACTTGTAAGTCTATTTCTTTTACCAGGTAGGGAAAGTTTTCTATCATTATTTCTTTCAATAGTCCTTCAATATCCTGCTCGCTCTCCTCTGGAACCCCAAAAATCCAGATGTTGGTATGTTTTAAGCAGTCCCGAAGGCTCCTTACACTGTCCTCACACTTTTAGATTCTTCTTTCTTTCTGCCTCTCGGGTTGGGTGATTTTTTCTTCCTTGTATTCCAGATCTTTGGTTTGATTCTTGGGGTACGTTGATCTCTAGTTGAGTTTCTGTATATTCTTTATATCAGAGATTGTATGTTTAATTTCTGACTGGTGCTTTTCCATTTTTTTGGTATTCTCTTTAAGGTCCTTGAAGGTCTTACCAAGCTTCTTGGAGGTCTCATCAAGTTTCTCAAAGGTTTTTAGAAGATTCTTGAGTAATCTTATAAATGTGATTCTGAACTCTGTGCCGTCCAGTAGTTTACTTTCCTTCATCTTTCCCATTCGTGACATGTTTCTATGTCTCTTCCCTGTGTTGATGGAGTGGCTTTGTGTGGTAGGTGACCTATCAGCTTCCCCAATCACTGGGGTGATTGCTTTTGGTACATCCCTTTGTGGGCTGAGTGCAAAATCTTGGTGTAATTAAGCCTTGTTTGCTGTTGGTACTCTGGGACGATTGATCTCCAGGCCAGTTGTCTGTGAGGACCCGCTCTGTCTATAAAGGAAGAACTGCCGCACTGGAGACATGGTTTGTTTCAGTGGGGCTTTGGTGCTCACTGAGTCCGTCTCCCAAATGCGTCACTTATGGGTGTGAGTGGTTGAAATTGGCCACGAGGAACACTGGCTTCTGGATCTCCAAAGGGATTCAGTTCAGTTACTGTCTGAAGCCAACCTGCAGGAGTTACAGCAAAAACTACAGTTTTCTCCTGTTTGCTTGGGACTTGGCGGTTTTGTTGCTGGAGCTGCAGTTTATATATGGTTAAGCTGCCTCAATACAGGCCATTCATATGTAAAAGTAGCTTTGTGGTGCCTGGGCAGGTCTGTAGAATCTGCAGGAGGGGCCCCAGGGCAGGGTCTCAGGGTGGGGCGGGATCTCAGGACGTCATTAAGTTGGGGCGTGGCTAACAGCAATGGCTGCATCAGCCGTCCCTGCCCTTCCGTGTTTCCAAGTCCCCGCTTCCCTGCGATCCAGCGCAGTAAACAATGATTGCTGCGCAAACCTCTGCGAGAGTCACCCTCACTTTGGACCCAATGGCTGACAGACCAGCTTCTCCCCGTAGGCATCTGGGTTCCCCACGTGACCCCAGAAACTGGATTTCAAAGTAATAGGGAGCTTGTTTCCTTTCAGGTTGAAAAGAAAAGCCACGCCGCCCCCGCAGTCGCCCGCCACCAGCCCGATTCACGTGCCTCCGTACCTAGGCTCCTCAGCTTTTCAGCGGTTGCGCTGCCCTCTCTTTCAGCCAGCCTTCCCGTGGTTTTGGATGATAGATGTCCTTTGTATCAGTTTTAATTTTTTTAAATTGTTGTGCGAGAGGCAGACCAGCTGTTCACCTATGTCGCCATCCTGGTTTCCTATCAAAACAAGCATTTTCAAAAAATGTCTGAGTGGCATTGTTTAATATCTGCAAATCTCTTCCAGACAGCAGAACCTCATGTCTTTCTCCGCATCCATCTGTGTTATTCTGGTTTAAGTTTATGAAGAAAACCCAGCTGCACAGAAACTGAGAGCTCACAAGTAGAGTGTTCTTTAAAAAAAATATATATATATATATATATTTTTTTATTGATTTCAGAGAGGAAGGAAGAAGGACAGAGAGAGATAGAAACATCAGTGATGAGAGAGAATCATTGACTGGCTGCCTTCATTGGTACATTTGCTCCTCTCAGGAACTTATTTCAGGGAAAAGCCACAGAACCGCAGACAGAACCAAATGAGATGAAATGTTAGGTGCCAAGAGGCGGCAGGACCACGGATAGCGACCGCGCGGCAGCTGGGGCGAGAGATGGGAGGGGTGACGTTGTCAGCTGACTTCTGATGTAATCTGGACCCGGTCTGCTACAGCAGGTCCGGTGTGCGCGCTGGGATCCTGTCCAGAGCCCAGCCCCGGGCCGGGTGGGGCAGGGGCAGGGGAGGCAGGTCCCTGAAAAGGCCCCGCTGTGGCTTCCCGGCAGGCAGGCCCGCTGCAGCTGCTGCCTGTGGCGAGGGGCGGGCAGCGCCTGGGAGTCCTGCTCTGACGCACGCTTTCCGCCCAGCGTCCGCCCGGCTGGGGAGATGCCCGGCCACGGGTGAGCATGCCGTTGCCTCCGCCAAGGCGGCGAGCCCTGGCGGGCGGGCGGTGGCTGAGCGGGCCCAGCTGAGACGCGGCTCCCGGGCTCCGCTTCTCTAGGCCCCGAGGGGCTCAGCCTGCCTCTGGGTGTAGCCCCGCGCTTCTCGGCCACGCCATCTGCCACAGATGCTCGCTGCAGCCGGTCCAGCCGCCCTGCCGCTGCCCAGACACTGCAAACAGCTGGAGGGGCTCCGTGTCCTCCGAAAGCCCTCTGCGCCCTCCCTGGCTGGTCTTCGGACCCAGGATGGATTTCCCTGGGAACCTCACGACCAACCTCAGCCGGGCACGGAAGACCCGCGCCCCAGCGCGTTGCGCCTCACCGCTCCGGGCGTGCTCGTGCTGTCCTTGCTGGGCTGTCTGGTGGCAGCCGCGTTCGCCTGGAACGCGCTGGTGCTGCTGACGATCGCGCACGTGCGCGCCTTCCACCGCCGCCGCACAACCTGGTGGGCTCCATGGCCGCCTCGGACGCGCTGGTGGCCGTACTGGTCATGCCACTGAGCCTGGCGCACGAGCTGGCGGGGCGGCGCTGGCGCCGGGGCGCGCGGCTGTGCAGCGGTGGTGGCGTGTGACGGCTGTGCTGCACGGCCAGCACCTGGAGCCTGACGGCCTCGGCCTGGACCGCTACTGGTCCGTCACGCGCCACGCGGCGTACACGCGCGGCAGCGCGTCTCCAACCTGCTGATCGCGCCGACGTGGGCGCTGTCCGCGGCCATCTCGCAGGCGCCGCTGCTGGGCGGCTGGAGGGAGATCTACTCGGAGCACCGCGAGGCCTGCCAGGTGAGCCGCCAGCCCGCCTACACCGCGGTGTCCACCTTCAGCGCCTTCTACCTGCCGCTGGCCGTGGTGCTGGCCGTGTAAGGCCGCGTCTACCGGGCCGCGCGCCTGCGGCTGGGCCAGTGGAGGGCCCGGAGCGTGCACCTCGCGCCCGAGACTGTGCAGGTGCATGCCAGACCCTCAAACCCGCCAGCTCCGCCCTGGCTTTATCCCCGGCGCCCCTCCCCTCTGGTGCGTAGAAAGTGGGGCTTTTTATTATAGTTTTTGGGATTTCTTTAGGGGGGCAGGCAGGGCAGGGAGGGTGCTGGGTGGAAGACTAAAAGGTAGCAGCATACTGACTTTGCTCAGCATCCCAGAGCTGATGTGACTTCATCACGTTGGGGGATGACTTCCTGACTGTTGTGGGGTTGAACCCTGGGTTCAAAATAAGACCATAAGAGGCTGATGATTTATTTTAAAAAGCAGGCAAAGATTTAAATATCTGGCCAGGACAGCCACAAGAGCACCACACGCAGGTGGACCCTACATGACTGTGAGGCTTTAGGGGCAGGTAGTTATTTTTAAAGGTTCTGAGAAGGAAAACCCCTATTTTGCAACAAACTTTTATTTGGAATTTTCTGCTGTTCTTCCTAGATAAAATGTTGCTTTCTAGTTTACTTTAGCTCGTAAAGCAACTATTTTGCAAATTGGTTTCTCCCTGGTTGTGAGTGGGCTACTGCCTCGGGGTGAAAGCTGTCCCCACACCTGGCTCAGGGCCGGCCTGTGACCCGCCTCCACTGCCTGCCTCGGCCTGGCCCCACGGCCCCCGGCCCTGTGGCCACTCGTTAGCCCCCTGGCAAAGCCACAGGAGGAAGCCAGCGGCAGGCAGCCCGCCAGCGCCTGCAAGCGGCTTTAATATGTGACAGTGACAGCACCAGGGGCTCTTTCCTCATTTTCATTGTTAAATCTTAACAATCCGACCCTGTGGTTCAAATTTTGGGAACTATCTGTGGACTGCTCTTCCCCCTCCCAAGGTCGCCAAAGATGATCCTTTATGATAACCTAATTAGCATATACAAGTGCAAAGCCCCGCCTCCTATGGGTGGCTCTGGGAGAACAGGCCCATTCCATTAAGCACCCTGGGCAGTCTGGGCTGGTGGGGAGGGGGGGGGAATGAGGAAGAGTCCGGTCTGGTGCAGGCGCGAGGCACTCCTGTGAGTGTGTCAGGAGTAGATTCCAACCCTAATCAGTCCGGGAGCCCGGGGGACCGGCGGCGTAGGTTAGGCGGGAGGAGAGAACTACATTCAGGGAAAGAAGGAAAAGGAGTCAGAAGCTACCTGTGCTTTCATCCAGAACAACATTCTCAAATGGGGATGGTTGAGGGGTTAACGACCGTCCAGGGTAGCTGGCACGTTTCCACATGCAGTTCCCTGGAAACTAGCTGTGTGACCTGGGAAAACACACACACACACACACACACACGGGGACACTTGGGATGTCGGGACACATTTCTGATTGTCCTGGGGAGGGGGTGCTAGAGGCAGGGCTCAGCTGGAGCTTCATCCACGGCCCGGGACAGCGCCCACAGCAAACATGCCCTCAGCGCCAGGTCTGAGCTATTAGGTTTCCAAAGGAACAAGGAGGCGATAGGCGAGCCTGCCGCCACGTACCTGGGCTCACGTGTGCCGGCTGGGCCCCAGTTCCTGGTCAGGAAGAGGCTGCCTCCCAGGCCCTTCTTCATGGACCCTCTCCTGCCATCTGCTGGTAAAGACGGTTTACATTCAGTACCAGACACTAAAAGGGAACCACAGTTAGAATTCTGTCTTAATGCTCACTGAGCCGGCCAGGAGCGCTCGCTGCCTGGGAGACTTTAGAAGCACAGCTATAGGACTCTCTTTCACGGCCCCCGTGGAAAGAGTTCCAATTCAGGGTTCGGGTTCTGGAGAAGGCCGCACACAAATGAAGAGACTTGAGACTTGAAGAAATTCAACTTGGCGATATGGGGGGGCCAGGCGGTAGTCCAACTCTAGTGGGAGAACTACTCCTGCTCTGGCCCTGCCACCCCTTTATTGAGGCTCTGGGGAAACATCTTAGGCGACATAAACAGAAATTTACATGTAGCCCTTAGGCAGGAAATAACAGAAACTTTCACGGGACAAACAAGGTAGCTTCTGCTTCAGCTAACAATGTCTCAACTAACGGTTAGAGCAATTAAGGTTGTTGACCAGCCTTCCTGGCTTCCTGTCACCATCTCTGTTTTAGTGAAACTGATTTGTTTTCCAGCACAAAGCGTGATGACATCTTTGTGCTTTTACATCCGTTTTTGGGGCACGGTTTCACCTTTCTCTCCTTCCCTCCCAGCATCTTTGAGACAAGCATCCGTTAGCTGGCCTCTAGGGGACCCACCCGGCTCTGCCTGTGACATGGGCTGCCTCTGTCCACTCGTTCCTGTGAGGGTTAACGACCATTCAGGTAGCGGGCACCAGTTTCCACATGCAGCTCCCTGCAAACTAGCTGTGTGACCTGGGAACACACACATCTTCCTGTTTCTTATCTGCTGAACTGTATTCACACACACACACACACCCCGAAAGCCCAGCCCTGGCAAGGTCACTCAACTGCTCACTGTGACATGCACTGACCACCATGGGCCACAGGAGAGAGATGGGCCTGTCACAGTCATGAGACCACACCTGAAGCTCAGAAGCAGGGACACTGAATTGATGGCTTACTTGTGCCCAGGAGAGCCCTGCTGGTCTGGCGTGGCCTCCCAGAGCAGAACAGCATGCTGATCTCCAGTGGCCCTGACCATGCACAGGTGGGGTCCCTCAGCCTGGCCTGCTCCCTCTTGCAATCTGGGACCCCTCAGGGGATATCGGAGAGCCAGTTTTGGCCCAATCCCACAGTGGGAGCACTGCTCAGCCGGAAGCCGGGTTCATAGCTGGTGAGCACAGCAGTGGTGGCAGGAGTCTCTCTCACCTCTGCAGCAGTGCTAAGGATGTCTGACTGATGGCTTAGGCCCTGCTCCCCACAGAGAGAGGCAGTCAGACATCCCCGAAGGCTCCTGGACTTTGAGAGTGTTCAGACCAGGTTGAGGGACTCCCATCTCACAAGTGCATGAATTTTGTGCACCAGACCTCTAGTAAATAAATATTTTAAATTAGATTTATCAGAGAGATTGGACAAATGATATATTCAATTTTGTATTATCTCTTTTGCTTTTTTAAATTTATTTTTTAAATTAAATTATTACCATTCCCCCCACCCCCAATATAATTTTGTGTCAATTGGTTGTACTTATATGCATGTATACATGTATTCGGTTGATCTCTTATCTCCCCCAGATCTCTCTACCCTCCCTGCTGTAATTTGACAGTCTGCTTGTTGCTTTACTGTCTTTTGGTTCACCAGTTTATAATGTTCTTTATTATCCATAAATGAGTGAGGTCATGTGGTGTTTCTCTTTCATTGACTGGTTTTTATTTCACTCAGCATGATGTTCTCCAGTTCCATCCAAGTTGCTGCAAATGATGAGAATTTCTTCTTTTTTATTGCAGCATAGTATTCCATTGTGTAGATGTTTTTTGACCCAATCAACTGCTGACGGGCACCTATGCTGTTTCCAAATCCTAGCTATTGTAGATTGTGCTGCTATGAACATAGGGGTGCATATATCCTTTCTGATCGGTGTTTCTAGTTTCTTGGGATATCCCAGGAGTGGGATTACTGGGTCAAATGAGAGTTCCATTTTCAGTTTTTTGAGGAAACTCCACACTGTTCTCCACAGTGGTTGCACCAGTCTGCATTCCCACCAGCAGTGCACGACGGTTCCTTTTTCTCCACAATCTCGCCAACACTTGTCGTTTGTTGATTTGTTGATGTTGGCCATTCTGACAGGTGTGAGATGGTACCGCATTGTTGTTTTGATTTGCATCTCTTAGATAATTAGTGACTTTGAACATGTTTTCATGTGCCTCTTGGCCTTCCTTCTGTCTTCTTTTGAAAATATTCTATAGTAATATTCTATTTAGGTCAATTGCCCATTTTTTAATTGGATCATTCATCGTCCTTTTATTTAGTTGTATAAGCTGTCTGTAGATGTTGGAGATTAAACCTTTATCAGTGATAACATTTGCAAATATGTTCTTCCATACAGTGGGCTTTCTTGTTGTTTTGTTGATGGTTTCTTTTGCTGTAAAAAAAAAGCTTTTTATTTTTATGTAGTCCCTTTTATTTATTTTCTCTTTAGCTTTTATTGCCCTAGGGGCAGTATCAGGGAAGAAGTTCTTTTGGCATATGTCTGAGATTTTGCTGCCTGTGGATGCCTCTAGTATTTTTATGGTTTCCCATCTTATGTTTAAGTCCTGTATCCATTTTGAGTTTATTTTTGTGTATGGTGTAAGTTGGTGATCTAGTTTCATTCTTTTGCATGTATCTGTCCAATTTTCCCAACATCATTTATTGAAGAGACTGTCTTGACTCCATTGTATGTTCATACCTTCTTTGTTAAATATTAATTGAGCATAGTGATTTGGGTAGATATCTCGGTTCTCTATTCTATTCCATTGGTCTATAAGTCTGTTCTTGTGCCAGTACCAGGCTGTTTTGAGTACAGTGGCTTTGTAATACAGCTTGAAATCTGGTATTGAGATCCCCCCCTACTTTACTCTTCTTTCTCAGGATTGCTGTGGCTATTCAGGGTCTTTTATTGTTCCAAATGAACTTTTGGAGAGTTCTTTCTAGGTCAGTGAAATATGCCGTTGGTATTTTAATGGGGAGTGCATTGAACGTATAGATTGCTTTGGGAAGTATGGATATTTTGATGATGTTGATTCTAGCATTCCATGAACATGGTATGTTCTTCTATCTGTTTATATCTTCCTCTATCTCTTTTTTCAGTGGAGCTTTCCACATATAGGTCCTTTACTTCCTTAGTTAAGTTTATTCCTAGGTATCTTAATTTTTTTGGTGCCATGGTAAATGGAATTGCTTTTTTAGTCTCTGTTTCTGTAAGTTCACTGTTGGTATATAGAAATGCCATGGATTTCTTGGCGTTAATTTTGTATCCTGCTACTTTGCCAGATTCATTTGTTAAGTCAATTGGTTTTTTAATGGAGTCTTTTGGTTTTTTTATGTACAATATCATGTCATATGCAAATAAGGATAACTTTACTTCTTTTCCAGTTTGGATTGCTTTTATTTCCTCTTCTTGTCTAATTGCAATGGCTAGTACTTCCAGTATTTTGTCAAACAGGAGTGGCGAGAGTGGACATCCCTGTTTGTTCCTGTTCTCAGAGGGAATGGTTTTAGTTTTTGCCCATTGAGTATGATGTTGGCTGTGGGTTTATCATGTATAGCTTTTATTATGTTGAGGTATGATCCTTGTACTCCCACCTTGTTAAGAGTTTTTATCAGGAAAGGGTGTTGGATTTTATCAAATGCTTTTTCTGCATCAATTGATATGACTTTTTATTTATATGATTTTTATTTTTCAATTTGTTTATCTGATGTATCATGGTTATTGATTTGTGGATATTGTTCCATCCTTGCATTCCTGGAATAAATACTACTTGGTCATGGTGTATGATCTTTGTGATGTTCTGCTAGAGCCAATTTGCTAGAGTTTTGTTGAGGATTTTGGCATCTATGTTCATAAGGGATATTGGCCTGTAATTCTCTTTCATTGTGTTGTCTTTATCTGGTTTTGGTATTAGGGTGATGCTGGCTTCATAGAAGGAGTTTGGAAGTGTTCCTTCCTCTTGACTTTTTTGGAATAGTCTGAGGAGGATAGGTTTTAGTTCTTCCTTGAATGTTTGATAAAACTCTCCTGTAAAGCCATCTGGCCCTGGGCTTTTGTTTGCTGGAAGTTTTTTGATGACTGTTTCAATTTCTTCCCAAGTCACTGGTCTATTGAGATTTTTAGATTCTTCCTGATTGAGTTTTGGAAGGTTGTATTTTTCTAAAAATATTTCAGTTTCCTCCAGGTTGTTCAGTTTGTTGGAATAGAGTTATTTGTAATATTTTATAACAATCCTTTGTATTTTGGTGGGGTCTGTTGTTATTTCACCTCTTTCATTTCTGATTTTATTTGAGTCCTCTCTCTTTGTTTCTTGGTTAGCCTGGCTAGATGTTCATCAATCTTGTTTATCCTTTCAAAAAAACCAGCTCTTGGTTTTGTTGATCTTATGTATTGTTTCTTTGGTCTCTATGTCATTTATCTCCACTCTGATTTTTATTATTTCCTTCCTTCTGCTTACAGTGGGCTTTTCTTGTTGCTCTTTTTCTAACTCTTTGGGTTGTAGAGTTAGATAATTTGTTACCATTTTTTTTTTTTTCAATAATCTTGTAGGGATATGAACTTCCCTCTCAAAACTGCTTTTGGGGTGTCCCATAGATTTTGAATTGTTGTGTTTTCATTGTCATTTGTTTCCAGGATGTTTTTAATTTCTTCCTTGATTTCTCTGGTAACCCAGTCCTTATTTAATAGCATGCTATTTAGTCTCCATGTATTTGATTTCTTTGGATTATTTTTATTGTAGTTAATTTCCAGTTTTATGCCACTATGATCTGAGAAGATGCTTGATATGATTTCTATCTTCTTGAATTTAAAGAGACTTTGCCTATGTCCCAACATATGGTCTATCTTTGAAAATGACCCATGTGCACTTGAGAAGAATGTATATTATGTGGGTTTGGGTTGGAATGTTCTGAAGATGTCAATTAATTCCATCAGGTCTAGTGAGTCATTTAGGATTGATTATTTTTTGCTGATTTTTTGTTTAGATGATTTGTCCAAAGTTGACAGTGGGATATTAAAATCTCCTACTATGATTGTATTGCTATAAATCTCTCCCTTAATGTCCTCCAGCAGTTTTTTTTTTTTTAATGTTTTTGGGTGCTCCCGTATTGGGTGCATATATATTTACCAAGGTTATTTCTTCTTGTTGGATTGTTCCCTTTAGTATTATGAAGTGGCCTTCATTATCTCTTATTATGTCCTTCACTTTGAGATCTAATTTGTCAGATATAAGTATTGCTACCCCAGCTTTTTTTTCCTTTCCATTCGCCTGGAAAACCTTTTCCCATCCCTTCACCCTCAGTCTGTGTGCGTCTTTTTTTTTTTTTTTTTTCTGAAGTGGGTTTCTTGTAGACAACAGATATATGAGTCTTGCTTTCTTATCCAATCTGTTACCCTATGTCTTTTGATTGGAGCATTTAATCCATTTACATTTAAAGTTATTATTGATAGGTACTTATTTGATGCCATTTTTGTTCTATACCCGTGTTTCTTCTTCACTTTCTATTTCTTCATTTTTACCGTAGACTCTTTAGCATTTCTTGCATTGCTGGTTTGGTGGTGATAAATTCCTTTAGTCTGTTTTTGCCTGTGAAGCTTCTGATTTCACCTTCAATTTTGATTGATAGCCTTGCCGGGTACAGTATTCTTGGATTCAGACCCTTCCTTTGCATGACTTTGTATATTTCATCCCATTTCCTTCTGGCTTGATGAGTTTCTGTGGAGAAATCAGTTGCTAGTCTGATGGGGGTTCCTTTATATGTAACTTTCTGTCTCTCTCTGGCAGCTTTTAAGATTCTTACTTTGGCGTTGGTGTTTGCCAATTTAATTATAATATGCCTTGGCGTCGGTCTTTTAGGGTTCATTTTGCGTAGGACTCTGCATGCATCTTGGATTTGTGTGGGTTTTTTCATCTCTATCTCAGGAAAGTTTTCTGTCATTATTTCTTGAAATACGTTTTCCATGTCTTCCTCAGTTTCCTTTCCTTTTGGAACCCCTATTATTCTAATATTGTTTTATATTGTCCCAAAGTTCCCTTAGGCTCTCCTTCTGTTTTTTAAATTTTTTTTTCCAGAAGCTGCTCTAATTGGGTATTTTTTTTCCATCTTGTCTTCAAGCTCACTGATGTGGTGCTCTGCTTCTTCTAGTCTACTCTTGATGCTTTCTATTGAGTTCTTTACAGTAGCAATATCATTTTTCATTTCTTCTTGGTTCTTCTTCATTTCCTCTTGGTTCTTACTCATATTGTCAAATTTCTCTTCCATTCTTTTTAGCCATCTTATGATCATTACTCTGAATTATTGCTCTGGTAGGTTGCTTGCCTCTAACTCGTTTACTTCCTTTTCTGGTGATGCCTGCTTTTCTTTCATATGCGGGCTGTTTCTTTGTCTCCCCATGATCTCTCTTTTCAGGATGTCTGGTTATGTAGTTCTCTCTCTCCTGCTTTGATTTTAAAGCAAAAAATACAACACACAAGGCACTGAATAGAAATGTGTTTGTGATATTAATAACCTCCAATAAAGGTGACTAGAACCCAGCTAACAAAAAACATACAATCAAACAAAAAGAATAGGCAAGCCAATCTTACAAAAAAGCAAAAACCTCAATATAGTTAACAAAGGGATAGAGAGAATGGTTTGTGTGTGTGTGTGTGTGTGTGTGTGTGTGTGTGTGTGTGTGTTTTAAGACAGCGACAAGGGAGGTGTGAATGGGCTTGGAGCAGGGGGTTGGAAATTAGATATACACAAGTAGGGTGAAATTTTAGGAGGGGGTAGACAGAAATAATCGGAAAAATCTAGAGCAGGAAAGGGTTAAGATAAATAGGGCACCAAAGGAAAAGGTTAGGAGGAGAGTGAAGGCATAAAGGTAGGGTTGAGATAGAATAAAGCGTTGGAGAAGGAAAGATAAATATAGACTGTAGAACACTAACCCCGAAGTAAAATAATAATAATAATAATAATAATAATAATAATAATAATAATAAACAAAAGAAAATAAGATAATAAAGGTAAAATAGTAGTAATAATGTTGATTACATATACAATGTAATAATTAAAAAGGCAAAATCAAGTGAGGAAAAAAATAGCTTCTTGAGTAAACGTTGCAAATAATGGAAAAAATAAAAAACAAAAATTTTTAAATTTTAAAAAGTTTAAATAAAATTTGCAGTAATGAAGGTCATTCGCTTCCTCTATTGTTCTGTTTGGCATGCCTGTTTCCCAGTCCGGGCAGTATTGCAGTTCCTTGCATTTCACTGCTCCTCAGTGTTGTAATCTGGTCCTGATTTTTAAGCAGATCTTGCTTTGATTTTATTACTCTAGGATCAATTTGTGATTTAGCCTCGGGGTGGCAGTGTTTCTAGGTTGACTTCCAGGGCTCTAAAGCCTCTCTAGCTTTTTTTTCCTCCCTCTCTGCGGCACTGATCTATTGGGGGCGGGGCAGTCCGAGCCAACTGTACTCTCCTGTACTTCTCAGATATCCCTCTGAGTCAGATCCAAACGTGTTGCTCTTTAGATATCTCCCCTATTAGGAGCCCTGTTTACATTCACGGGTGACACCCGCCCAACAGCCAGGGGCTTCTATTTGTAATCACCGCCCCTGTTCTCCAGTTTCCACCCGCCCTGCACCCGTGGGCTTTTGTCTTCACTGCGAGCACTCAACCACCCTCTCCCCATGAAATCTGACCTTTTCGCCATGCGGTGGGGCGCTCCTTTGAGTCTGAGTGTTCACACCGTCTGGGATCAGAGTTCTGGGGCTCACAGCTGCTTGGTGGTCGCTGCGGCTGTGGATATTCAGGCCTCTGACACGATCCAATCTTCCTCTCAAGATGGCGAGATTTTCCTGTCCAAGCCCACAGGTAGCTCTGGGAAGGGACCCAGCCCCACCATGGATGCTTCCCTGTCAGGAGCACCCTGATCAGTGGTCCCCTAGTTTCTCCTGGTGTTCGCCTGTCTCTTGGCTTGCTAATAAACATTCTCAGCATGACCCTCAGCTGCTCTCTCTTTCTGCTTTGGGACAAGGCTCAGAATCCACCTACCTATTCTTCCGCCATTTTGTCTCCCTCTCTTTTGCTTTTAACATGATACAACAAGCCATAGTAAGGGAAGATTTGGTACCAGGGTGTCAATGTTCTGTTGGAGCAGAGACACTTCTTTAATCACAGAGACACAATCATGATATTCCCCCCATGGGCTAAGAATTATACAGTGAGTCACATGCTATTCAACTGATGGAGGAACAATAGGAGAAGGAGGGTGTGATGATTCACAATGAACCGGCTAATTCAGTTGTTGGCAAACTCATTAGTCAGCGGA
The DNA here is from genome assembly GCA_963693515.1 of Pipistrellus nathusii. NCBI lineage: Eukaryota > Metazoa > Chordata > Mammalia > Chiroptera > Vespertilionidae > Pipistrellus > Pipistrellus nathusii. Next base: position 2,084,549 of record OY882868.1, on the reverse strand, counting down.
GCCAAATATCAACAGTACAATGATTGAAATTTCTTTTGAGAGCCCAATTGTTTAAACTTAAACTTCTTCTAACGCCACTTCTTCAAAATAGACTCACCCAGGCATGGTATTTTGTGGAAGAGCCACACTCAAGGGGCCAAAGAACCACATGTGGCTCATGAGCTGCAGTTTGCCAACCACGGGGCTAGTAGAAAATGCTGAAGGTTTCTGTTAGCACCATGTATGGCAACATACAATTTAAAGTATTAATATGGGTTTTGAGGATGTGTTGACTAATTGAACTGAGGACCATCATTTGCTGAGGCAAGAAGGCGAAGCCTCAATGACTGGGTGTTACAGTGCAGCCTTCAGCACGCAGTTTTTGGTAGATGTCAAGTTAATCCACCTTGAGCATGACCCAGAATGGTCATATTTGTACAAAAAGGCAGATTCATGCGTCAGCCAATTTGGATCAGTGGATAGAGCATTGGCCTGTATACTGAAGGGTCCCAGGAACTATTCTGGTCAAGGGCTCATGCCTGGGTTGTGGGTACTATCCCCAGTAAGAGATATGCAGGAGGCAGCCAATCAATGATTCTCTCTCATCATTGATGTTTCTATCTCTCTCTCCCTCTCCCTTTCTCTCTGAAATCAATTTATATATATCCTATCCAATAAAAGAATAATATGCAAATTAACATCACTCTGCTATACCCAAAAGCCATGCCCACCAGCCAATCAGGAGCAAGTATGCAAATTAATCCCAACCAAGATGGCTGCAGCCAAAAAGAAAGTAGGAGGCTTGGGTTTCCCTGGCAATGGAGGAAGCCAAGCTTTTCGCACACCCTGGCTGGCCCAGGCCTCCACTCAAGGCTACAAAGTTTCAATGAGAGAAGATAAATAAATTCCAAAAAAATGGCTGCCTCCATGGAGCTGGAGAGAGCAGGAGGTTTGGGTTGCCCCGAGTAATAGAGAAAGTCAAGCTCCTGCAACCCTGGCCTGCTTTGGCCTTTGATACAACATTTCAATTATAGAAGATAAATAAATCCCAACAAAAATGGTTATGGCCAAGGAGCAAGCAGGAGGCTTGGCTCTGCTCAAGGCTACAAAGTTTCAATTATAGAAGATAAATAAATCCCAGATACCAGGGCCTCCACTTGGGTTGCTGAGGGGTGTGGCTGGCCTGCAAACCACCACAGGCCCCTCGCCCAGGCTGCCCCACACCCCAAGGGAACTCCACCCTGATAGAGGACATCCTTCAGGGCAAACCAGCTGGCCCCCACCCATGCACCAGGCCTCTATACTATCTAATACAAGAGTAATATGCAAATTGACCATCACTCCAACACACAAGATGTCTGCCCCAATGTGGTCAAAGATGGCTGCCCACATGTGGACACAAGATGGCCACCAAAAGATGGCCAGCAGAGGAGGACAGTTGGGAAAAACCAGGCCTGCAGAGGAGGGCAGTTGGGGAAACCAGGCCTGTAGGGGAGGGGCAGTTGGAGGGGAACAAGTCCTGCAAGAGAGGGAAGTTGGGGGTGACCAGGCCTGCAGGAAAGGGCAGTTGAGGGGGGAAGAGGACCCAGACCTGCAGGGAAAGGCAGTTAGAGATGACCAGGTCAGCAGAGGAGGGAAGTGGGAGTGACTGGAGGAGTGTGAATCCCTAAAAATACCACTTCCTTTCGCTGTGCCTCTTCCGCCTCCATGTGTCGCTCATATATATATATTTATATATACTAGAGGCCTGGTGCATGAATTTGTGCATGGGTGCGGTCCAGCCAGCCTGGTCAGTGGGAGGGGACATGGGCAGTTGGCTGGCCTGCCTGCTGGTTGAACTCCTGGTGAGGGGACAATTTTCATATTAGCCTTTTATTAATATGATATACACTGAGTGGCCAGATTATTATGCATTCAGAGATCATAATAACCTGGCCACTCAGTATACACAATGTAGGCATCCTTGTGTACCCATCTGCTAATCTGGTCATGTCTCAGGACAGTGGTACTGTCTGTGTGGAAGCAGAGCTCACCTCCCCAACCCATAGATGTGTTGCAGAAACTAAGAAAGTAGTCTTCTTATAGTGATTTGCAAATATCAGCTGCAAGATGGTGTAGGATTGTTTAAGATTTTTGCTGCTTCAAGTTTTCTATTAAATAAAATTGACTTTTCCTCAATCCTTTTAAAATTTACTGTGTAGCCACAAATTGGTCCTTCATTATCTTCTTTCACCATCTGCTGTGATCAATCTTTTTTTTTTTTTTTAAATCAATCTTTATTGTTCATATTATTACAAAGGTTCCTCATTTCTTCCCCCCTCCACCAGGTTCCCACCCCACCCTCCGTCCCCCCCCCCATCCCCCATTGTCCTCATCCATAGGTGCAGTTTATGTTCAGTCTCTTCTTCCCTCAATTTCCCCAATAGTAAATCCCTTTTCAGATAGTAAATCAGTTACTTAGCATTTTCTCATATCAATAATACCTCCACATGCCCAATGATACACTTCACACAAAAGACATTTCCCACTAGGTCAACCAGCCTCATCCAGGCCCCACCCAAGGCACTCACAGATCAACACCCCAGTCCTAAACTAACTCAACACATCCAGATCTAAGCCTTCATCACTTGATTCAGCAGACCCTCAAGTTCCCACGAAAGTTTCCAGCCATGTCTGAGAAGCAGCCGTGGGGCAGGGGCAGGCAAGGAGCGAGCTGTTCTGGGCCTGGCTGCTCAGGGCCTGGCCTCTGTTGCTCTGGTTCATTCCACAACCAGCTGCTCCGGGTCTGGTCACTGCCGCTCCCGACCTAGTTGCTCTGGACTTGGCTGCTGCTGCTCCGGGCCTGGCCGCTCCCAGCCTGGCAGCCGCTGCTCCGGGCCTGGCTGCACCCGACCCGCCTGCTCCCCCGGGCCTGGCCGCTCCCAGCCTGGCAGCCGCTGCTCCGGGCCTGGCCGCACCCAACCCGCCTGCTCCCCCGGGCCTGGCCGCTCCCAGCCTGGCAGCCGCTGCTCCGGGCCTGGCTGCACCAGCCCCGCCTGCTCCCCCGGGCCTGGCCGCTCCCAGCCTGGCAGCCGCTGCTCCGGGCCTGGCCACACCAGCCCCGCCTGCTCCCCCGGGCCTGGCCGCTCCCAGCCTGGCAGCCGCTGCTCCGGGCCTGGCCGCACCCGACCCGCCTGCTCCCCCGGGCCTGGCCGCTCCCAGCCTGGCAGCCGCTGCTCCGGGCCTGGCCGCACTCGACCCGCCTGCTCCCCCGGGCCTGGCCGCTCCCAGCCTGGCAGCCGCTGCTCCGGGCTGTGATCAATCTTTTTAAAAGAATGTGTTCTGTTTGGATTTTGTGTTTTGAACTTGTTACAAGTTAATGTGCTTGTTTCCCCGTTAGACACCTGACGTTGCAGGCTGGTGGGCCTTTGGCTCTGTAACCTGGGGGTGGTGGTAGGTCCAATAACGCCCATATAAACAGTGCGTGGGCTGTAATCCACCTAAATCCAGGCAATTGCCCCTGGAGGTTTAGAGGGACAGGAACTTGCTGCCCCTTCATGAAGCTTCTGCTTACCTTTTCCAGAGGGTCCCTGCCCAGGAGCCCCGGATGCTGTTCACCGCCCGCCCCAGCACCATCACCTTCCAGGCCGAAAGGGACCCGTGGAGGGAGCAGAAGGAGCAGAGAGCCGCCTTGATGGCGGGCATTCTCATCGGGGTGTACCTGATCTGCTGGACCCCTTTCTTCATCGCGGGGCTCAGCCCCCTCTGCTCCTGCGACCTCCCTGCCCTCTGGAAGAGCGTCTTCCTTTGGCTCGGCTACTCCAACTCCTTCCTCAACCCCCTGATCTATGCGGCTTTCAACAAGAGCTACAGCAACACCGTCCAGGGCTTCTTCTGTCGGCATCACTGAGTCCCGGACCCGGGACCACAAAAGGGCTGATTCCATAACTCAGTGACATGTCCCATGTTGCTGCACCCCCTCCCCAGCCGGCAGCACAGAGCCAGGACCAGTCCTCCTGTTCTCAGGGGCCCGTTAGAGCCCCTTCTCCATCCCAGCCAGGAAGCGGCCTCCAGGGCTGGCCGTGGTGGTGACCTTCTTTATCTTATTGACCTGCTCTTTCTCATTCTGCACCCAATAGCTACTGCCTTTGCCCACCAAGTGGCTGTTCCTCTCCCAACCCATAATGGCCACCATCCTTGTGCTGAGAAGTCAGACATGGCACCTGCAAGGAGGAAATAAAGTAGCCTGGCAGGTTGTAATGGGGATGGGTGTGTGTGTGTGTGTGTGTGTGTGTGTGTGTGAAATAATCCCTATTTCAATGTTTCTTTCCATGGTCCTGAAGGTACACCCTAATATTTATTGTGTGTGTCACAATATTTGACTGCCAAATATTACCTCTAAACATAATAAAGCCATAGTTGTGTCTGTAAGACCAGTGAGTATTGACTCCATGGTTTCATTTTTCTTAATCACCTGAGGATATGTTTTCGTTGATTTTAGAGAGAGAAAGAAAAAGGCTAGAGAGAGAGGAGAGATGTAGAGAGCGCCTGGGAAGGCACATGGGCATATCTTTAATTATTGTCAGCTGAATCCAGTGGCGCTGACAGAGCCATGTCCTGGAAACAGGCCTAACCAGAGGCAGGAGTGTTGTCAGCTTGACCTCCAGTCCAGGTGCCAGAGGGTGGATTTCATTATCTAAATCCAGCCAAGCACCAGGAATGAATATGACTGTGCCCACCCAAGAATGCACATAATCTCCTTTGTCTAGACTTTTAGTAAGACTTCCTGGTATTTTTTTTTTTTCTGTATAAAATAAGCACGCTGTATTGGCTCAGGGTCACTGTCCCTGTCCCTGTCTCTCCATCAGAGGACAGGGGTCCCACCCGGACCCAGCTTTTTCCTTCCATCTCTGTGTCTGTCTCTTTCTTTCATTTTCTCAATGCCCAGCAGCCCCTACTCAGGAACCGCCCCGCTTTCTAGCCGAGCTGGATGTGGAAAAGAGAGAAATACGTATAGAGAGAGAAACATTGATGTGAGAATCATTAATCAGTTGCTTTCCAGAGATTGACTGGGGATGGAACCTGAAACTCAGTTATGTGCCTTGACCAATCTGTGCACTGACAACACTCCAACCAACTGAGCACACCAGCCAGCGCTGTGGTCCCTAAGGACAAGGCAAAAGTTCTAATTGGCTAGTTTATCCTAAAATGCAACAATCCACCAAGTTGGAACAGAAACTAAAAGTCAAATCAAATACTTCCTTCCATTTTGAAGCAACAGTTCATGAACATAGAAAATCTATCCATTTTGTAGAATCTGTCAAACTTGCTTATTTGCTATGGTTTCATTTGTATGACTTGTATTCAAGTGTTGCCAAACCAAGACCTTTTATCCTGGAATCATGAATCTAGAGGAAAGCAAGTGCCAGAACATTGTTGACTTCTTAAAAATAGCTTTATAACCAAGGGCTGTGAAGGCACATTCACCAAACACACGCATTTTAAGGGGATAGTAGATAAATTCGTTAATTGCTATTTTGCTATTGGTATATGAGTCCTACACTGAGGCCAACACTGGTAACTGAGGAGAGAGGCAGATATATGGTCAAGTGTGGCCTTAGTCCTTCACAAATTGACACGTATGTAAAATAGCTGAGGCGAGACAGTTAAATGATGAAGCTGTGTCAATATGCTCAGCTAAAGCCCAGATCATTATACACTACTTTTCTTTATAGATCTCAGAGAGAAAGGAAGAGGAAGAGATAGAAACATCAGTGATGAGAGAAAATCATTGATCAGCTACCTCCTGCGCGTCCCACATTGGGGATTGTGCCCATAACTTGGGCATATGTCCTGACCAGGAATCAAACCATGACCTGCTGGCTCACAGGCGGTGCTCAAGCACTGAGCCACGCACTGGGCTATGCAAAACTTTAAAAAGATCTTGAACAACAGAACCGCTTGTGCTATCGATGCATCCTTTGAATGCATGAATTTAAAAATGAGGAATTATAATAACCTGCAAGCATGCTAACACATATACATGTGCATTCATTCCGAGAAATAAACTATAGAAATTAAGATGTTAAGGAACACTGAGATAATTTGTGGTCTTAGTCTCGCATTTACTGCCAAGATGAGCGTTACCTCAGAACGTGAGCAGGAAGGACTGACACAGCTGTGTGAGTTCCTGGCTGATGATGCTGACGGCGGACAGCTCATCTCAGGAGCGGATTCAATCAAGCGTTTCTGTGGGAACACCTGAGGGATTGCTTCTTTCTGGCACCTGAAGTCCTATACCCACCAGCTTTTTAAAACACAGACTGTCTGCTATTGAGTTAGCTCCCCGGCTATCGGCAGGAACCAGCAAGACCACCGAAAGCCACATGTCTCGTGTTTATAACCAGGCGGTGCTTCCAAAATGCTTCCAAAACCCCACTCAGTGCCGCAGAGGACAGAGCCGGCGTGGGGCCAGGAGGAGAGGACGTCAGGATCAAGGGGAGCCTGCCAGTCTGTTCTCTCTGCCAGTCCGCAGACGTTGTCATCGCACCCCATCATTTCCGTTTGTGTGAGGTTCACAGAAGACTGACTCCCGCGAACCTCAGTGATGGAAGATGCCCCTTGGCCTCCCCCTGGGAGAGGCTGTTATTCTAACATTAACTTCAATCTCCCACTGAGGTTATTACTCATATTTCCCTAAGCAAATATGTTTGTTGTTGTTATTCAATACGTACCCCGCACCTCCCAGGTGTCACTGAAAACACATGGATAAGCCGAGCGCTGTCTGCGAGGCGGAGGAATGGATTAATGCCTTCCCTTCCCTTTCCATAGAAGGTGTCCTGTTACAACAGGCAGATGCTGACAGCACCGGGCGCAGTCCTACTGCTCCAAACCCCATCCACTCCAGGCCGCGGTGTGAGGAGCAGCAACAGCCACTGGTGGGAGCACTGCTCCGGGAGGCCTCTCTCTCTGGCTCCCACCCTCAGCTCCCTCCCAAAGGGCCGCAGGGGGGAAGCCTTGCCCACCAGGCCCAGGCGGGAACAACAGGAGATCAGTGTCTGTCCCGCTAACCACAAGCCAACTCACCTTCGCCCAAGTGCCCGGCTGCCTTCCTGCCTGCCAGGGCCCATGGGCTGAGATCCTCCACGGCTGGGGCCTTCTCCCTTCTCCAAACGGCGCAGCATCTGCTAGTGGAGGACGCTGCTCTCTGCGTGGGGAGCCGGGGACTGCAGGCCGAGCTCTGCTCCCCAGTCTGCCAGGCCCATCGGGCAGGCACTGCCTCAGGGACTGAGAGGCTGGGGCAGCGGGGCGGGCCTTGCTGGGCTGCCGCAGCCACACCTGTGCCCCGCCTGGCACGCAGGTGATGGACTGCAGGAGCGCGGAGGGTCCCGCCAGCTGCTTTCCACCGCCCCTCAGAGATGCCCGTGCCCACCGGCGTGGAGGTCTGCAGAGGCCTGAGCTCCTGGGGCAGCAGATGTTCCTATGGTCTCACTGCCCCTCTGAGGGCGTCTCAGGACGGTGCCTGGGGCTCCTCCTCTGAGCCTGGAGATCTTAGGAACCTCAGGGGTCCTGCTCCCCAGTTCCTGCCTCTGTGGCTCCCTCGTCAGCTGAAGCCCCTGACCAAGGAGCCCTCCCATTACATTCCCTGTCACCAGGCTGGCAGCCCACCTTCCCCACCACCTCTGCCTGGTTCGCTGCCCCTGCAGGTTCTCAGGGAGCCCCCGGCCCGCGTGTCCCGGTCCCAGTGAGGGTCTGTCTGGCTGCCTGGGGTCTGTCCCGCCCTGTGCAGATGGCGCACGCCAGGTGGGAGAGCTGAGCATGGCACCCACCATGACTGTCCCCTCAGTCCTTGGCTCCGCCTTCTCCACCTGCTCCACTGGAAACTGAGCTTGGGGGCCTGTGAGCATCATTTGTTGGCATTCCAACCGAGTACCTCACAGGGGCTGTATTTGGAGAGAGGCCGTTAAAGAGCGATCCAGATAAAACCAGTCTCAGGGGCCCTAAGCCAATGTGGCTGGGTCTTTATAGGGAGAAGAGAGACGAGGACACGGAGAATGACCATGTGAGGATGCGGGAGAGGACGGCTGTCCACACGCCACAGAGAGAGGCCTCGGCAGGAGCCCATACCTCCAGCTCGGACGTCAGCCTCCAGGAGGGGAGATAATAAACTGATGCATTTAAACTGCCTCGTCTGCGGGGCTTCCAGTGGGGGCAGAGCCAGTGGCAGGGGCAGCACCCAGCCTTGCTGGCAGGTCAGAGCCTGGCAGGTGACCTTCCCAACAGGCAACAAGTCAGAGCTTCGAGGTCGCTGAAGGGAAAGGGTCTGGGGGGCACAGGCAGACAAACCCACCTCCCACCACATCAGTCAGCTGCCTGCCCTTCCCCAGGCGCCTCCGTCCTGCCCGGGCTCCTAAGTGTGGATGGAGGAACTGGACAAGATGGGAGAAGGGGGCTGAGAGCAAGGTACAGCCCCCCCGGCTCTCCTCACCCTCCTGCCCCTAAAGGCGGGTGGTTTCCCTGGCCATTTAGTTTATTCTCTCACCCCCACCCCCACCCCCACCCCCACCCCCATTGCATCATGGGAAGGCACTAGCACAGCAGCATGGATGACTGCCCCGCTGGTCTGGCATCAGCAGGAAACCCCGCCTTGATAGCGCGTCCCCTTATATCCCGCAGCAAAGGGGCTGCCTCCTGTGTCAGCAAATGTCTTTTAGGGTCCTTGTGACAATGGGCAGTTTGTCTTATGCGCTGACGTTTCTTTCTGTGTGTTGGAACAATCTCAGGTTCTGGTGGGGTCAGAGCGGGTGGGGCCAGGGGTTCACGCCCGCGGGCAGGGGAGACAGGTGTGTCTGTCCTGTCAAAGCCACACATCCCCCCTTTGAGTCACGGTTTTGAATAAGATTGACAGGTGAATGGGAGAGAGGGTTTTTAGTGTCAGTGGGGCTATGGTAAAAATAGGAGCCTGGAGTGTGTGTGCACACGTGAGTGTGTGTGTGTGTGTGTGTGTGTGTGTGTGCTCGTGTGTGCATGTGTGTGATTTATCAGACTGTACAAGACTGCACATTTTTAATGGTTTCACTTTTCTCTTTCCTTTTTGTTTTTTGTTAGTCCTCATGTGAGGATGTCTTTTCCCCTGATTTTTCAGAGAGAATGGAAGGGAAGGAGGGAGGGAGAGGGGGGAGAGAGAAACATCGATATGGGAGAGACACATCGACCAGTTGCTTCCACATGTGCCCCGATGGGGTGGGGAGCGAACTCACAACCCAGGTATCTGCCCTTGGCTGGGAATTGACCCTGCAACCCTTCCGTGTGCTGGCCGGTACTCCAGCCACTGAGCCACACTGGCAGGGCGCTTTTTAAAGGTGTTTTGGGTCGCATTGGTTCCTACAGTGACAGAGGCTGTTGCTGTACATTCTACAGCACACCATCTGCACACGTGCTGGCTCCCACCCAGGACACCATTGTCCCCCTCCCCCTCTCCGACCTCCCAGCCCCGCCTCGGTAACCACCCGGTAACACTGCCACAGGCTAGAAGGCAGCCGGGAGGATGCCCCAGCCCCTGGCAGAGCCCTGCCATCTCTCGCGCCGGCACCGGGCACAGGCCCTTTCCCCGAGAGGGCATTCTCCGAGTGGCTCTCCTCCTGGGCAGGGCACCGCCTCTCTCGCCCACGCTGGCCGCTGAGTCCGTCAGGTCCCCAGCAGGGCCTCTGCCACCTCCTCCCTCGATGGTTCAATGACATTTCCAACGACTGCCCACCCCCGTGTCTGACCCGGGGAGCCAGGGGCACCTTCCTGAGGGCCGCTGAGGTGTCCCCTCAGGGAAGGGGGAGGCTGCCCTTTGTGGTCTGGGCCGTCCTGCCCAGGAGCACAGGAGCCGGAGAGGAAGGCTCTGCAGCGCCTGCAAGCAGCACTCCCTGGCTGAGTGGAGCCGCTGGGAGCGCCGTCCACGGCCAGCAGCTCCCCGGGACCTCAGCACAGGGCTCTGCCTCCCCGCGGGGCTCTCCCTCTGCCCCGGAGACCCTTCTTCTCGCGCTGAAAGACGAGACACAAAGTCTGCCGGGTGAACGAAGTGTGACTTTCTGTCTGGGAATACATACATACTCCTTCTTGATCCTGAGAGCCGATATAGCAACAGCCCTGACCGGTTTGGCTCAGTGGATAGAGCATCAGCCTGTGGACCAAAGGGTCCCGGGTTCGATTCCAGTCAAGGGCATGTATCTCGGTTGCAGGCTCCTCCCCGGCCCAGGCCCTGGTCAGGGATCATGCAGGAGGCTATCAAGCGATGTGTTTCTCTCTCGTCTCTGTTTCCCTCTGTCTCTCCCTCTCTCTTCCACTCTCTCCAAAAACCAATGGAAAAATATCCTCGGGTGAGGATTAACAAAAAATAAAATAAAAAGGAGAATAAGAATATTCAGCCCTGGCTGGTGTGGTTCGGTGATTAGAGTGTAGATCTGTACACTGAAGAGTCAAGGGTTTGTTTCCTGGTCAAGAGCACTGCCTGGGCTGCAGGTTCAATCCCCACCCCAGGTCAGGGTGCATGCAGGAAGCAGCCATTTGATGTGTCTATCTCATGTCAACATTTCTCTCTCTCTCTCTCTCTCTCTTTCTCTTTCCCCCCCTCCCCCTTCCACTCTCTCTGAAAGAGAGAACAATGGAAAAAATATCCTCGGGTGAGGATTAACAACTACAAAGGAATGCTCAGCTGGTAAAAGTGCCCACTTTCTGATTTTCAGCCAGTTTATTTTTGCTCAGAAGGAGCATGAGAATAAACCTTGCTTTTTTAGTCCCAGGTCAATGGGTTTCTAGAAACTAAATCCCGTTACAGTGAAAGAGAACGTCGCTGCCCCCTCGGTGGAAGACGCCATGTGAGGAGCCCACGGTTGCTAAGAGAAGCCTATTGCACTCCACAGCGCTGAGGGGTTCAGACCAGTGAGAACAGGGAGAATTAGAGGGAAACGATGGCTCCACCCTTCACGTAAGTAAAACAACGCGTTCGAGGTCCAGGTCCAGGCGGCTCTGATGCAACAAACACCTATTGTCCTTGGTTTTGCTAAAACAGTCCCTGGGGGAGAGCCGCATGGAGGCAGACGCATTGTTACTCCTCACCTGAGATTATTTTCCACTGATTTTAAAGACAGTGGAAGGGAGGGGGAGAGACAGAGAGAGAAACATCAATGTGAGGAGACATCGATTGGTTGCGTCCCACACACACCCTGACCAGGCCCCAGGATTGAGCCTGCAACCCCGGGACATGCCCCTGACCGGAATCGACACTCTGTCTACTGAGCCAAACAGGCGAGGGCTACAGCATGCGGGTCTTTGTCTTAAAAATGTTGGCTTTGTTGTTTTGAGCAGTGAACATCTGTACACGGGTCTCAAACAAGATAAACTGTCTTTAAAAAAAACAAAATAAAACAGTCTCTGATATTTCAATAACAAATTGAAAACCACTATGTTGTTGTTTTTTTAAATCTCAGTTATTTTCTTAAAAAATATCTTTTTATTGATTTCAGACAGGAAGAGAGGGAGGGAGAGAGAGAGAGAATCATTGGTCGCCTGCCTCCTACACCTCTCACTGGGGCCTGACCCCACAGCCTGGGCATGTGCTCCTGACCAGAACAGAACCGTAACTTCCTGGTTCATATTTCGACGCTCAACCACAGCCACACGGCGGACTTGAAAACCACTTTGCATAGGTCCTTGGGGCTGGTTCCAAGGAAAGACAAGATCAAACTTCACCTGAGAAAACCTTTCCCCGTGTCCATAGCTCAGCCTGTTTCAGATTGTTGTGGACAGAACGCTTATGTGCCCCGCACTCACGCACGCTCACTCCCTGCGGCCCTAGCCCCCCGCTTCCCAAGGTGAGGGCTGGGGGAGGGCGACTCACGGCCAGGGCGTCCTGAAATATGAAAACCAGCCAGGATCTGCCTGTCAGGAGTCGTGTCCGCAGGCACCAGGCTGGTGGTCTGTTGGGGCAGCGATATGATCTGGCTCTGAAGAGAATTACGTTGGAGGGAAATAAGCCCTTCACCAAAGGCTAGGCGAGCCGGCCTGGAGCTGGCTGTGCCGTGGAGGGGAGGTCAGGGCAGCAGGTGGCCGCGGGGCAGGAGGGGCTGCAGGACAGCGCAGGGTGGGAGGTGCTGGGCCCTGGCCTGGGCTGGGTGGGCTTCCAGTGCGTTTCTGCTGACGCTCGCTTTGATGTGAGTCCTTGAGAAAACAGTCGCTTCAGGAAACGGAAAACATCCACACCAGGCACTAAGGGCTGGGAGCCCAGCCCACAACTCCCCAGGTCCTCAGGGCAGTGCAGGCGGGGGCGGGGGCTGATTCCATTACTAATTTCCCAGTTCTTTCTCTGAGTGGACACACACACACACACACACACACACACACACACACGCAGTCAGCCTGGTCCTGGCTGTCCTGTCCTCCATTCATACTCCCTCTGCCCCCAAGAATGGAGAGGAAACACACCTTTCAGTGGAACTGTCACTGACGTGTGGCTCGCTGCTCCGTGTTCCTGGCACGGAGGCCACACTGGTGGACACAGGTGTCTCCCACCGGGACAGGGGACGGGGAGAAAGACAGTCACACCCATCCCAGCATTTTCACTAACAACCGGGCGACACGGACGTGATGTGAATACTAATCAGGAGGGAATCTGATAAAATGCCGCCGAATAACACCTACAGTGGAACCACAGAGCCATTCCAGTGTGTGTGTGTGTGGGGGGGGAGGCATGAAATGAAGACTACGATGTATTTCTACTGAAAGAAGCTCACAAAACAAGACCTCACCATTACACCACTATGTCTTTAAGTTCTTATCTCCATGGAAGGTGTGTGTAGCCTAGGAGCATGTAAAGCAAGACGTGAATGTTGCTCGCCTTGATGTGTTAGGGATTATGGGTGACTTAAAAAATATTTTTTAAATTTTTTTTATTGATTTCAGAGAGGAAGGAAAAGGGAGGAAGAGATCGAAACATCAATGATGAGAGAGAATCATGGATCAGCTGCTTCCTGCACCCCCCCTTCTGGGGATCAAGCCCGAAACCTGGGCCTGTGCCCTGACCCGGGCCCTTCAGTCTGCAGGACAACACTCTACCCACTGAGCCAAGCCGGCCAGGGCCAGGTGACTTTTTAAAAATTTATTTTGGAGGAGAAAGGAAGGGGGAGAGAGGCAGAGAGAGGGGGAGAGACATCGATGTGAGAAACATCTATCAGTTGCTTCCCGCACTCACCCCAACAGGGGATCGAACCCACAACCAGGGCTGCGCCCTGACCGGGGAACGAGCTCACCACCGTTTGGCGTACTGGACGATGCTCCAGCCAACTGACCACCCGCCAGGGCAACAGGTGCCTTTTCCTTCACCTTCGCAGGCTCCTCCCACCTGCAGGGAGACCCATCGCCAGAACAAAGGTCTCCCCTCGGAGAGCCGGAGAGCCGGCCGGGCGGAGCGGGGAGGCAGAGCTCCGTCCGGAAGGCAGACTCGCTCAGCCACAGCGTCCGGCCTCACGGTGACCGGTGACCGCGGACGCCATGCCCCTCGGAGGCCGGGCTGGGAGACGCCCGCCCTCCTGACGCCCGCCCTCGGGCGCTGAGGGCGTGAAGGCTGCCCGTGGAGAAGTCCAACAGCCTGTGTTATTGCTCCGGGGTGACCCAGCGAGGCCGTGCTGCCATCTGTCCGCGCGGGCAGAGCTTAGGGGGCAGCGGGCGGGGCCGTGTGCCCTCTCCTGCCGGGAGGCTGCGGGCGGGCGGGAGATGGCTCCACGTGCGATGCGTTATTAATGGAGGCCGGCGTGAGACCATACATATTCAAGGGGCTACATCTGTTTCCCCGGATGCTTTGTGCAGAGGAGGGAAAGTGCATTCACTGAGTACAACAGCTTGTCAGCCCCCAAGTCTCTTCTTGCCGGGGCCAAGCTCGACAGGAGAAAAGCATCGTCTAAAGGTCACGTGAAGGTCGGGCTGAGGCTGCGGGTGTGTGCGCCGCAGGACGGGGCCTGGGTAAAACCATGTTCAACACTTTCAGCATCGCCGCCCTTAGCAGAGGCTGTCTGTGGGCAATGGGGCTTTTTTGCTTGTTAATTCTCGCCTGAGGATGTTTTCCTGTTGATTTTTAGAGAGCGTGAAAGCGAGGGAGAGAGACACATCAATTGGTTGCCTCCCACAGGCGTCCTGACTGGACTGGGGATCGAGCCTACAACCCAGGTACGTGCCCTTGACCAGAATCGAACCGGAGACCTTCAGTCTGAGGGCTGATGCCCTATCCACTGAGCCAGCTGGCAGGGCGGGTGGGACACTGGTATGCAGGTGAAGAGAGACAGCGGCGGACCCTGGGAGAGGAGAAGGGAGAGGGCAGGGCCCGGGTCTGCAGTGGGAGGCTGTGCCTGTGGACGGTGGGGCCCAGGAGAAGGGCGAAGTGGCCAGAGGCCAGTGCTCCCGCCCAGGGCCGTCTCTGCTCAGACCGCTCCTTCAGGAGGAGAGGAGAAGAAGGAAGGTTGGAGGGAAGTGAGCTCAGAGCAGGCGAGGCTTCAGGAAGTCCTGGGACAGACGGGTCCCATAACACTCCACACCTCTGTCCCCAACACACAACCTGCGTCGTTTACAGACGGGCCCGGGGCCTCTGCAGCCCGTCTAGGAGATGCTGAGCGGAGCCTGGGGAAGAGGGAGGGAGCCGCAGTGGGGCTCTCGGAGGGCGGAGGGGGCCCGTGTCTGGAGACAGTGAGCTGATGGAAACGGGGAGCAGAGGCCTGAGATGCTGCGATGCTGCTACACCCTCTGGCCGAAAGGGCTAGAGCTGAGGTGGGGACGCTGCGCCCCCCCCAGCCTGCCCTCCCCGGCCCAGGGCGAGGACCCGCTGCCTGTGCTCTGCCTGGGGTGAGGGGAACACGGGGCCGGGGAGTCACCTGCTCAGCAGCAGCTCCTCCAGGGCGCTCCTCGCCTCCCAGTAGGCCCCAGAAGCAGCCTGCAGCCTGTCTGGCCGGCTAAGCGCAGCCTCAGCATGTGGGGAGGACAGAAGCCTCGAAGGGCTGGAAGGGGCCAGCAACAAACCCCAATTAAACCTGACGTTCCCGCGGGCACTCTTGTTTGTGAAGCAGAAGAGCTTATAACTCAGAGCCGCACGCCCTGGAACAGAACCGCAAAACCCCGCTTGTCGCCGAGGAAGGCGGGGCCTCTGGTCCAGAGGTTGGACCTAGAGAGGGGGACAGCCCTGAGGCTGGTATCAGGCCCTTCGGACACCGGGCAGGTATTCCCTCCTGCTCTGCAGGCATCTTTCCGCTTTCTGTGCCGTTTTCAGTCCTCACCCAGGGAGTGAGACACTTTCCCACTGATTTTTGTCCAGCGGGAAGGGGAGAGAGGAGAGAGAGAAACAGCGGTGTGAAAGAGACACATTGATTCTCCACCGGCCTGGGGGTGGGGATGCAACCTGCAACCCAGGTATGTGCCCTTGACCAGGAATCGAACCCGGGACCCACCGGTGCTCAGGCTGACGGCTAACCACTGAGCAATGCTGGCTAAGGTGTCTTTTTGCTTTCTTGATCATGTTCTTTGTCACACACACACACGTTTTTAATTTCTAGGAAGCCCTGCTTATCTATTTGTCTCCTTCATCACCTGTGCTTTTGGTGCCGTATCTAAGGAGACATGCCCGAATCCCAGGTCAGAAAGGCTTACCCGTGTTTTCTTCTAAGAGGTTATAGGTTGGGCTCTTCTATTCAGGTCATTGATCCATTTTTAATTCACTTTTGTACATAATATAAGGTAGTGGTCTGGCTTTTTAAAGAATATGTTTTTATTGATTTTAGCGAGAGAGGAAGAAGACGAAGACGAAGACGAAGACGAAGACGAAGACGAAGACGAAGAAGAAGAAGAAGAAGAAGAAGAAGAAGAAGAAGAAGAAGAAAGAGAGAGAGAAAGAGAGAGAGAGAGAGTGGGAGAGAGACACTCGATCAGCTGCCTCCTGCATGCCCCCTCCTGGGGATGGAGCCCACAATTCGGCATGTGCCCTGACGGGTGCATGGGACGACACCAACCGTGGGAGCCGCCCTGCCAGGCGGGAGCCGGCGGGAGTTGCTGGTGATAACACCCGTCCTGGCGGAGGAGGCACCAGCGTGGGAGTTCCTCCCAGGCTCTCGGATACGCAGCCGCCAAAAACATCACCAGCTCAGCTCGTGTCCCCTCCGTCCCGGGCCGGGCCTCCATCCTGGGCTCACGCAGTCTCCACTCTCCCCACTCCCGCCCTCCGGTCTCGGGGTCTCCCCCACATGTGGGGACTGCAGTCTGGGGTGGGGAGGTCCAGGCTCGGCTTCTGGCCAAGACCACCAGTCCACAGCCCTCTCCTGGGGCTCTCAGGCTGTTGAAACAGGCGGGAAGACTCAGCACTGTCTCTGCTTTTAGCCTGAGCACGCTTTCCCTGGAGGCAAGCCGCATGGCGGGCTCCTGGGCGGCTTGCCCGACCCTTCGTGGCTGGACCCCTCGGCCACGGCTACTGACCTGGGCCACAGCCTGTGAGCCCCCCGTTCGGGGGGCTCCCTCCAGCTACCCACAGGGTGTGTCTGCTGCCTGTGCCAAGTCCCGGTCTGACGAGCAGGCAGGAGCTTCGGAGAAGGCGGGAGGCACTGGCACTGTGCTTCACATTTCATCACAGCCGGTTCTCCGCCAGGTGTCCGCCCGCGGGGACTTGTGTGGTGGCTGTGCCCCCGCTGGCTCCGTCCTCAGAGGGAAAGAGGGTGCAGACAGCCGGGGGCCGGCTGCAGCCTGGGGGTCTCCCTGCGCTGGGAAGAAGCCAGGGAAACAGCTTTGGAGCCAAAGGGCCCGATAATGCGAGGGTCACTGGGTTGGGCGGCGGGTGAGCAGCCGGAGGGCAGGGGCCAGTCTCTGCAAAGGCAGCGGCAGGCGGCGCCTGGGCGGTCACCCTTTACCTCTGCGCTGTCGCCGTTTGTTCCCACGTGCGGAGAGCGGCTCCGGCCTAAAACGCTCTTACTTTGCAGCCGTGAGAGTCCATTGCTGCTCACACCACGAAGCAGGGGCACTGCCTGCGTCGCCCTGGCTCTCACGCCGAAGCAGACGCTGGCATTCCGCCCCTGCTTAGAGGCTGAGTTCTAATTCAGGGCCGAGTGCCGGGAGGGACAGGGGCGGCGGACCCTGTCTGAGGGCCTCCGCCCGCCGTCTCCGGGCGCTCCCCCGGGACTGCGGCGTGAGCTCCGCCAGGGAGTGAGCTGGCAGCTTCCCCGAGCCGCTGGCATTTCTGGGAGCCACTGCTCACCCGAGGGAGCAATTAACCCGAGGGTCTGCGAGCCGGTGCGGAGCCGGAGCCCAGGCAGGAGCAGAGCTGTCCGCACAGCAGAGGGGACGCTGCTCTGCAGGCGCAGGGCGCACAGCCGCCGGGTGTGGTCCCTGTGCCCACCGACACCTTCTTCCACTCCTTTATTCCCGCCGCTGGTTACTTCATTTTGGCTAAAGTGCAGGCATCTCATGACGCTCCAGAGCCTCAGGAGGCCGCTCTGCCCCGCCCCACCCCTGTCCCTGGAGTCTCAGCCTGGCCCTGCTGCCTCCACGCGGCCACCTCCGCCTTGGACAGCGGAGTCTCTGCGGAGAGGACCTGCTGCCTCCTGTCTGGCTGAGCAGCGGACCAGCCTGCAGCCATGGGGGCGGGGAGCGGCCCACACGGCCTGTGCCAGAGCCTGTGCGGGGGGGCATGTGCCCAGAGCCTGTAGGGGGGGCATGTGCCAGAGCCTGTAGGGGGGGCATGTGCCAGAGCCTGTAGGGGGGGCATGTGCCAGAGCCTGTAGGGGGGGCATGTGCCCAGAGCCTGTAGGGGCGGCATGTGCCCAGAGCCTGTAGGGGGGCATGTGCCCAGAGCCTGTGTGGGGGGGCCTGTGCCCAGAGCCTGTGCGCGGGGCATGTGCCCAGAGCCTGTAGGGGGGGGCCTGTGCCCAGAGCCTGTAGGGGGGGCATGTGCCCAGAGCCTGTGCGCGGGGGGCCTGTGCCAGAGCCTGTAGGGGGGGCATGTGCCAGAGCCTGTAGGGGGGGCATGTGCCAGAGCCTGTAGGGGCGGCATGTGCCCAGAGCCTGTGCGGGAGGGGAGGGCATGTGCCCAGAGCCTGTAGGGGGGGCATGTGCCCAGAGCCTGTGCGCGGGGCATGTGCCCAGAGCCTGTAGGGGGGGGCCTGTGCCCAGAGCCTGTAGGGGGGGCCTGTGCCCAGAGCCTGTAGGGGGGGCATGTGCCAGAGCCTGTAGGGGGGGCATGTGCCAGAGCCTGTAGGGGGGGCATGTGCCAGAGCCTGTAGGGGGGGCATGTGCCAGAGCCTGTAGGGGCGGCATGTGCCCAGAGCCTGTGCGGGAGGGGAGGGCATGTGCCCAGAGCCTGTGCGGGGGGGCCTGTGCCCAGAGCCTGTAGGGGGGCCTGTGCCCAGAGCCTGTAGGGGGGGCATGTGCCCAGAGCCTGTGCGCGGGGCATGTGCCCAGAGCCTGTAGGGGGGCCTGTGCCCAGAGCCTGTAGGGGGGGCCTGTGCCAGAGCCTGTAGGGGGGGCCTGTGCCCAGAGCCTGTAGGGGGGGCATGTGCCAGAGCCTGTAGGGGCAGCATGTGCCCAGAGCCTGTGCGGGAGGGGAGGGCATGTGCCCAGAGCCTGTGCGGGGGGGCCTGTGCCCAGAGCCTGTAGGGGGGCCTGTGCCCAGAGCCTGTAGGGGGGGCATGTGCCCAGAGCCTGTGCGCGGGGCCTGTGCCCAGAGCCTGTAGGGGGGGCATGTGCCCAGAGCCTGTGCGCGGGGCATGTGCCCAGAGCCTGTAGGGGGGGCATGTGCCCAGAGCCTGTGCGCGGGGGGCCTGTGCCAGAGCCTGTAGGGGGGGCATGTGCCCAGAGCCTGTAGGGGGGCCTGTGCCCAGAGCCTGTAGGGGGGGCATGTGCCCAGAGCCTGTGCGGGGGGGGCATGTGCCCAGAGCCTGTAGGGGGGGCATGTGCCAGAGCCTGTAGGGGGGGCCTGTGCCAGAGCCTGTAGGGGGGCCTGTGCCCAGAGCCTGTGGGGGGGGCCTGTGCCCAGAGCCTGTAGGGGGGGCCTGTGCCAGAGCCTGTAGGGGGGCCTGTGCCCAGAGCCTGTAGGGGGGGCCTGTGCCCAGAGCCTGTGCGCAGGGCATGTGCCCAGAGCCTGTAGGGGGGCCTGTGCCCAGAGCCTGTAGGGGGGGCATGTGCCAGAGCCTGTAGGGGGGGCATGTGCCAGAGCCTGTGGGGGGGGTCTGTGCCCAGAGCCTGTAGGGAGGCCTGTGCCCAGAGCCTGTGGGGGGGGCCTGTGCCCAGAGCCTGTAGGGAGGCCTGTGCCCAGAGCCTGTGCGGGGGGGCCTGTGCCCAGAGCCTGTAGGGAGGCCTGTGCCCAGAGCCTGTAGGGGGGTCTGTGCCCAGAGCCTGTAGGGAGGCCTGTGCCCAGAGCCTGTGCGGGGGGGCCTGTGCCCAGAGCCTGTATGGGGGCCTGTGCCCAGAGCCTGTAGGGGGGGCCTGTGCCCAGAGCCTGTGCGGGGAGAGTTGGTGCTGGCTGGAAGGGGAGCTCCGAGGGGCAGCGGGCCGGAAGGCAGAGCTTTGTCACTGACCCGGAGCGCTCGTCTGTGATTTTTTAGGTTTTGCCCGTTGTCTGCGGAGTAGTGGGTCTCTCTTTGCAGTGACTCGGGTCCATCACAGGACAGAGGAGAAAGTCCTTAAGCCAACTTCTGACGGCTCGCCAACCTCAGTCCCAGCGGCAGGGCCTGCTCCCACCGTACCCACAGCCCTGAGTGGGAGCCCACAGCTCAGGGGGTGTTACCGGGGCCCCGCGGCCAGGGGAATGGGGGGCGGGGAGGGGGTGCTTCCTTTGTCAGGAGCTGCAGGTCCAGGCGAACATGACCTAACTGGTTTCTCCGGGGCCCACGGCTTGTGGCATTGTGGTCACATCCGAGTGGCCACCTTTCAGATGCGGAGACAGGCGGGTGTGCAGTGCAGCACGGGACCAGCTCCCGAGGTTGTAATCACTGAGGACGGTGCCAGGTCGTACTGGGAATACTGGGGATCCCTCCGTAAGTTACATACATGACTAACAGCTCTGCTGTACACCTGAGACAAACCTAATGTTCAGTGTCAACTGTACTTGAAAACTAGAAACAGCAGCATGCGCACACACCGTGGAAGGCAGAATGGGAAGGTTGCAGACCAGAATGTTACCAGGGCTCCTCTCTGGGTGTGGGGGACATAGGCATCTCCTGCTTTCCTCATAAAAAGGCAAAAGTGGGGACCGATGTGAACACGTTTCTCAATTAAACGTCAGCGGGTGGGTCTCCAGCCAGGGCGCGTCCTGACGCTCACGAAGAGATGGTTCTTAGGACAACCTACCTGTCTGCACACAAACGGGACATGGGGCAGGAGCAGCGATCTGCAGACACGGGACACTTCTCATTCTTTTCTTTTTTTAATATTTTTTTATTGTTTTTTCACAGAGAGGAAGGGAGAGAGATAGAGAGCTAGAAACGTCGATGAGAGAGAAACATTGACCAGCTGCCTCTTGCACACCCCCCACTGGGGATGTGCCCGCAACCAAGGTACATGCCCCTGACCGGAATCGAACCTGGAACCTTTCAGTCCGCAGGCCGATGCTCTACCACTGAGCCAAACCGGTTTCGGCAAACTTCTCATTCTTAATAAAATAGCGTTAACTTTGTACACAAGCTCAGGCCGCCATGTGTGCCCTGTATCGGCCCCAGGACAAGAGCGGTCAGTTACACCGACCTGCACCTTCCTGTTTCCTATGTGGCTTTCCTTTTTCTTACTATTATATATCCTGGTGCTCCTCCCCAGCAGCACAGAAAGAGTCCCAACTTGTGTGTGTGAATGCACATGCTGTGTACGTGTGTGCGTGTGTGTGCATGCATGTGCAGTGTGGGGTATTCTACACTATAAGACTGGTTATTCTGTTGATGAGTATTTATATGACAGTAAATAATCTGTGAGTTATAGAAACAGTATCCTTAGGTCAAAGAGTAGAATTCAGATGCTTCAGAAGCGTTGCTGGCTTGTATTTCTTTCTATTCCAAGTGCCTTTATCATGTATCTGTTGAGTCATGGGTCTTTATATCAGCTTCCGGACACTTTTCCTATACTAGGAAAATGAATCCTTTGTTTATTATACATTGTTCCTAGAGAGTGTTTCTTTGCCTTTATCTTTTAAAAATATATATGTATATATATTTTATTTCAGAGAGAAAGGGAGAGGGAGAAATAGAAATATCAATGATGAGAGGCAATCATTATCAGCTGCCTCCTGCACACCCCTTCCTGGGGATTGAGCCCACAACCCGGGCATGTGCCCTTGACCAAAATCGAACCTGGGACCCTTCAGTCCACACGCGGATGCTCTATCCACTGAGCCACACCATCGAGGGCTCGCCTTTATCTTTTGACAGTATATAGAGAAGCAAGAGTTTGCATGGCCCTGAGCCACATGCAGGACTTACTCGTCTTTGATTTTATGGCTTCTGGGTTCTATGCGCTGGGCCTTCCCAGCTCCAGGTTAGGAAAGGAATCTCTCACGATTCTTCTAGTACTTAAGGGTTACTTTGCATTTGGGTTTTAAAATCATTTGGAATTTATCCTGGTCTCAGTGTGGGGCAGCACCCTACTTAATTGCTGTGCAAAAGTCACAGGTTTCTCACTGCTCTGGCAATATCACCAGTCAATCCTTTCTGCCAGGCTGGGGGACTCCCTCCTAACTAAAAAGACGTGCCTGCCCTGCTGGTGTAGTTCAGTGGATAGTGTCGGCCCTCAGACTAAAGAGCCCAGGGTTTGATATCAGTCAAGGGCAGGTACTTCAGTTGTAGCCTCGATCCCTGGTCAGGATTCCTGCAGGAGACAGTTGATGTGTCTCTCTCTTTGTCTCTCCCCATCCCTTCTATTCTCTTTTAAAAAGTCAGTGGAAGAATATCCTTGGATAAGGATTAACAACAACAAAAAATAGTGAACTGCTCTGGGTGGTAAGGACACAATACTACGTGGTGTCACTTATACGTGGAAATAAAAGCAGAAAGGAAGTCAGAAGCAGAGCAGATGGTGGTGGCCAGGGGCTGGAGTGGTCAGTGGGGGAGAGGATGGTGAAAGGTATAAACTTCAGTCACAAAATGAATGAGGTCTGAGGCTCTCATGTAGAACGTGGTGACTTCAGTTGGGGACACGGTAAAACTGAAATTCGCTGAGAGAGTAGAACCTGT
>OY882868.1:2044868-2057368 GCA_963693515.1 Pipistrellus nathusii | reverse complement strand
TGAGCACCCTCCTGAGGAGGACGGGAGCCTGCACAGCGTGCTCCCCTATGGCCGAGCGGCTGGAGCCGCCGATGGGGATGGACGCAGCAGCAGCTCTCCATGCAGAGGGAGGGGAGAGGGGAGTGAGAACAGCACGAGGCCCGGTGAAGGCGGTGTCCCATGGTCCCCACGGAGGAGAGGGTATCAGGTGAATGGAGAACGGGTGAGCCCCCCGACCTCATGCCCACTCACCATTCTGGCTCCTTCCTGAGCCCAGCCCGGTCATCCACCCCACCGCTGACCTCCACCCGTCCATCCACACTGACCTCTGATTGTCCATCCAGCGCTGACCTCCGCTTGTCCATCCAGCGCTGACCTCCGCTTGTCCATCCAGCGCTGACCTCCGCCCGTCCATCCACCGCTGACCTCTGCCCGTCCATCTAGCGCTGATCTCTGCCCATCCATCCACGCTGACCTCTATCTGTCCACCAGCGCTGACCTCCGCCCGTCCATCCACCGCTGACCTCTGCCCATCCATCCAGCGCTGACCTCTGCCCGTCCATCCACGCTGATCTCTGCCCATCCAGCCCAGAACTGACCTCTGCCTCAGGTGCCAGGAGTCACAGTCACAGAAGCAGGTGGCTGATTCAAGCTGTCCTTGCTGCCATGGCCCAGTTTGTCCCAGGCAGGACCCCGCACTACCAGCCGCAGCCACTGGGGGGCGCCCAACGCAGCAGGGTGGTCCCGGGAGCCCGCCCAGGCGCTGGCTGGGGAGGCTGCACAGTCCCTCCAGCTTCAGAAGGAAGGCAGTGCCCTCTTTTCCCGGCACATGCACTGCCTGGCCCGGCCTCCCTCCTCCCTTTAGGGCTGGGGTCTTAGCCGCTGACTGAGATGCTATGTGCAATACACGGTCCAGATTCACTGAACCAAGGGTTCCTCTGGGCCGGCACACTGAGTGCTGACTGCTCCAGGGAGGGGAGGGGAGCGGGTGCTGAGGGTGGGAGCCCCACAGAGGGAGGGAGGAAGGGGAGAGGGGAGAAGGGGAGGAGCTTCCCACAGCAGGAGGCCTGATCCCCAGGAGGGCTTAGACCGGGGGGGGGGGGGGGGGGGGGGGGGGCGACCCACCAGCCTCAGTGCAGGCCCACAAAGTGCCTGGTTCGCTGCTGTGGGGGGAGACCACCTGAGGGCGTCCCCTCAGCAATGGCTCCTGTGATTGTGAGCTTGGTCCAAAGGCCCTCTGCTGGCCGGACCTGTCAGAGACCTGTCTCCTTCTCTTACCCTTCAGCCGGTTAGACAGACATTCTGCGGGCAGTCTGCCCTCCTCAGTCTATTGATTTAAGGGTTAATCTTACCTGAAAACATCTTCACAGAAAAGTCTAGGTATCAAAGCCAGTGAAATGCTCAGATCGAACGAATCGTGGCGTGATGCCCGGACTAGATTAGACGCCCGGGGAGGAGGGGAGCTCCGTGTGGGAGAGGCCGGTGAGGGCGGGACGGGACGGCTGTGTGTGGCAGATCCATCTCACGGACGCTGGCCGGGCCCAGGGCGCAGCGGCAGTGACAGTCAGTCCCTCCTGGTCACGCACCACCATCTCCGCTGTCTCTGACTGGCTGCTCAGACCAGCTCTGGCTGATGACGGAGGGACCACCGGGATAGGGGTGGGGAGGTCACTGGGGCCAGTGAGGGATCGCCCATGGTTCTGGTCAAGAGAGACACCGAACATAGTTACTTTAGCAGCTTAACAATCAAAGCAGAGGCACAGGCACTGAACAAAGACAGAGGTCTCATCTTAATGTGAGATGAGGTACTTTTTCAGCCAAAAAACCATGAAATGAGATCAAAGAAAAGCATTTTTTTAATCCGTTAGAGTTAGAATTAACAATAAATGTGAACATACCTTGTGAATGTGAACACACCAAATATTGTAAGAGAAGTTTTCAAAAAGCAAAACGTACAGAAAATAGGCAGACCCATGATTTATTGATTTTCTTTGTCCCTTGCCCCTTTTCCTGCTTTCTCTGGGTTATGCGAATATAATTTTTAGTATTTCATTAAGCGATGGATTATCTTAATGCTGTATCTGTTTGTATTATTTTATTTGCAGTTTCTCTAGGCATGACAGAATACTTACCTAACATTTCAGTCTATTAGAGTGAATATTTTACCATCACAAGTAAACTGTAGAAGATTTACAACTATACTGGTCCCATTACCCTACCCTCTGCATGCTACACTTGTCACATTTATTATATCACATTAGAGGCCCAGTGCATGAATTCGTGCACATTGAAAGGAAATTAATTAGAGGAAATATTTTATTTATTTATTTTTAAAATATTTTTATTGATGTTTTACAGAGAGGAAGAGAGAGGGATAAGAGTTAGAAACATCGATCAGAGAGAATCATCAACCAGCTGCCTCTTGCACACCCCCTACTGGGGATGTGCCCACAACCAAGGTACATGCCCTTGACTGGAATCGAACCCGGGACCTTTCAGTCCGCAGGCCAACGCTCTATTCACTGAGCCAAACAGGTTTCAGCTAGAAGAAATATTTTAATATCGCTATTCGCCCTTTCTCTATAATAGAAGTGTCAACCAAATTCACAATTGACAATGACAGATGGAAACACGCACACATGATTGACAGTAGCGAGAGCTTTATATGTATAGATAAACTTGCTTAATTAGACCTGCTTTCTGATTTAGCTAAACTTTTACCAATCCAGTGAAGCACCCCAACTTCTCTTTTAGGTAACTGTCAGCAACACAGCAGTAAATGTCAACCCAAAGCAGATTACTATTGTAGGTCATGCAGGGCGAACAAAGGGTGAAATATTAACTGCAGGGTGTTTGACTATATTCTGTGCAGTGAGAAAGCCTGAAGTCATTGTCAAGGTCCACCATTTCTTACTTCTTTCCAGTCAGATCAAGTTTCCAAGCTTTCTAAATCTCCATTTTCCGGCTAATGAAGAGAAAATAGGATTCCGCCAAGTCTCCTATCTGCCACTTCAGAACTTCTGTGAGGATCAAATGAGATGATACACATGAAAATGCTTCACAGACAGTTGGTTACAGTGTAAAATGTTTCCACCTGGCTATAAAGCAAGCTGTGTTCCTGGGCTGAAGAAACTGCAAGGAGGCTAATTGCTAGTGAGAGGAAGCTGGATATTGCTATGTAACGACATTACCCAGTGCCCACAGCAACTGTTCCAAGCTGGGCTGGGCTGTGGGCCATATTTTGTGCCATGGGGTCTCGGCAGCATTGGCTATGATTTGGTGGGGTGTCACTCCAAGGTGGTGGCAGGGCTTGTGTCTCACTTGGGGGAAGCTGAGTGTTGCTTTGTTGGCACCAGGTCCATAGTGCCATTTATAGTTAAACTAGAGGCCCAGTGCATGGATTTGTGAACTATTGGTGTCCCACAAAGCCATGCCCACCAGCCAATCAGAAGTGAGTATGCAAATTAACCCAACCAAGATGGCTGCAGCCACAGAGAAAGCAGGAGGGAGACTTGGGTTTCCCTGGTGATGGAGGAAGCCAAGCTTTCAGCACACCCTGGCCTTCCCCGGCCTCCACTCCAGGATACAAAGTTTCAATTGTAGAAGATAAATAAATCCCAACAGAAATGGCTGCTGCCATGGAGCAAGCAGTAGGTTTGGCTCTCTCCAGGCTACAAAGTTTCAATTGTAGAAGGTAAATAAATACCAGATACCAGGGCCACTGCTTGGGTCACCAGGGGCCATGGCCAGCCTGCAAACCACCCAGGCCCCTCGCCCAGGCTGCCCTACACTTCAAGGGAACCCCCACTCTGATCTGGGACACCCTTCAGGGCAAACCAGCTGGCCCCCACCCATGCACCAGGCCTCTATTCTATCTAATAAAAGAGTAATATGCAGATTGACCATCACTCCAACATATAAGATGGCTGCCCCCATGTGGTCAAAGATCCTGACCCCATGTGGATACAAGATGGCCACCACAAGATGGCCAGCAGGGGAGAGCAGTTGTGGGTGATCAAGCCTACAGGGGAGGACAGTTAGGGGTGGCCAGGCTGGCAGAGGAGGGAAGTTGGGGGTGACTGGGCCTTCAGGGAAGGGCAGTTGGGGGGGATCCAGGCCTGCAGGAGAGATTTGGAAGGGGGTGGGGGGACCAAGCCTGCAGGGAAGGGCAGTTAGGGGCAAACAGGCTGGCAGGGGAGTGGTTAGGGGCAATCAGGATGGCAGGCAGGTGAGCAGTTGGGAGCCAGCAGCCCTGGATTATGGATCCCAGATTGGAGAGTGTGCAGGCTGAGAGACACCACCCCTCCTGTGCAGGAATTTCATGTACCGAGCCTCTAGTCCTATATAATAAAAAGCTAATATGCAAATCAACCAAGTGGTGGAATGACCTGTCGCTCTGACACACACTGACCACCAGGTGTCAGACTCTCAACGCAGGAGCTGCCTCTTGGTGGTCAGTGCGCTTCCACAGGGAGAGCACTGCTCAGCCAGAAGCTGGGTTCACAGCTGTCGAGTGCAGGGGCAGGGGCAGGGGCCTCTCCCACCTCCACGGCAGCACTAAGGATGTCCGACTGCAGCTCAGACCCGCTCCCCTTGGCCTGAAGCCAGGGACACTACAACCCTGAAGGCTCCTCAACTGCAAGAGGGTGCAGGCCGGGCTGAGGGACCCTCCCAACTCCAAGTGCTGAATCTCATGCACTGGCCCATAGTTTGGAAAATAAAATGGAGAACCACTTCCCACTATGCTCCCAAGTCAGCTCCAGATTGATTAAAGTGAAACATAAAACACACACTAGGAAGGTTCAAGTCCTGGGGAGGAAACTATCATCTTGGAGGGAGCATGAATCTATAATGTTCACAAACTAATGACCAAACAACCCCCCCAAAAAGTGGCAAAATACACGAATAGGAAACCAGGAGAAAATAATAAAACCTTTGCCCAATAAATATAGGGAAAGCTGCTCAGCTTCACCAATAACCGGAGTGCAAATTATATTCACAAACATGTAAAGAGCTACCAGCCAGCACAGGCAGGGAAGCGAGTGGATCAGTGCCCGCCGCGGCCAAGGCACCTGCAGCCGCTCCTCGGCTCCCGAGCAGTTGACGGAACAACCTGGGCGTAGCAGGAGCTGCGGTCTCCCTGGCTGCAGGCCAGGAGCCCAAGGTCAAGGTGCAGCCGCGCTGTCAGGCGCCCGCTGTGGACTCTGCAAGGACCCTCCGCCCCAGCTGGCTCCGGCGGCTCAGTCCTCGCCGTAGCTCCTCGGCGTTAGATTCATCACCCCGGTCCCTGCTGCTCCTCACGTGGCTCCCGTGTGGCTCTCTCATCTCACAAGGACAATGGCCATTGGACTTAGGGCCTTCCCTGGCCCGGTGGGACCTCATTTTAGCCTGATTACGTCTGCACAGGCCCCACTTCCAAACAAGGAAAGAGGTGAGTGCAGACCTGGACTTCGAGGCACTACGAAAGCCAGGCACCAGCCCAGCAGTGCCTTTCCACTGGAGCTGCCCGCCCGTCCTCATCCTGTGACCTCTATGCTCGCCCACATCGTCCTCTCCCCTCCACATCCGCATCTAATGCAGAGCAAGTCCTTTGGTGCTGATTTAAAAGCCACCCCCTGTCCCCTCCCGCCCTCCTTCCCCCCTATCTCGCCCCCCCGGCCAGCGCCCCCGTCCTGGCACCCACACCTCTGGCCTGGCCCTCATGGAAGCTCCCGGCCTCCGCTTGTCTCCTGCTTCCCGTGGGCCTCCAACCCCTGAATGATATTTTAGAAAAAACATAAATCAGGTGACGTCATTCCCTGGCCCCAAACCCTCCTCGGGCCTCTGCTAGACCCCAGCCACTTCCGCCCACACCCGGGAGCAGTGAGAGAGGGTGCCCCTCGGCGGAGGGGCGGTGAGGACTCAGGCCCTGCTGGCTTCTGAGGCCTCGGGCAGCACCAGCTCCCCGTGTGGCTGTCGGCACTGCGGCCGGCCGATCCTCATTCATTGAGGTGACAGCTTCTCCTGGCCTCTGCCCCAGGGAACTGCAGGTGGAACCGATGACCTCGGGGGGCTGATGTGCTGCAACTAGAACCCATCAGCTGTCTCCCGTCACCACACGATGAGGTCGCCATGGGGGTGCTGTGATGGAAGCAGTTAGATGTCATCCCCCCGGTGGACCACGCCCCCTTCTGCCCCACCCCCTCCCTCCCGCACCATGCCCGCCTGGGGAACCAGGGCGGACCCTGGATGGGGTAGCGGAGAGAAACATGAATGCAGCTTCTCTCTCTCTTTTTAAACTCTTTCTTGTTGGGAGTGTTACAGATGTAACACAGTGCCCCCACAGTGTCCTCTCAATCCAGTTCCTGCCCCTCCCCAGGCCTTCACCACCTATGGCCTGTGGACGGAAGGGGCCCGAGTTCGATTTCCTGTCGGGGTACGTGCCCGGGTTGCTGGCTCAATCCCCATAGAAGGACCAAGCCAGGAGGCAGCTGATCAATGACTCTCTCTCGTTGATGTTTCTCTCTCTCTCTCTTCCTCTCTGAAATCAATAAAAACATGTGTTTTAGAAAGAACTGCTTGGGGCTCCAGCAGCCTCTGTCACTCAGTCACGATCCCGCTGGTTTTTACGTTCCGAAGTTATGGGGACTTCTCTCCCCAGCGCGGGGCCTGCTCCTCACAGGTCCCTCCCTCACAGGTGGTGTCAGACCAGCCCGGTCCCGCCTCCGCCCTCCTTCCAGTCTCCGCGGCCTTTCTCTTCAGTCCTCGGTGGTAGGCCTTCCGTTGAGCCAGCTTCCGGGCGGTGCTGAGTGGGTGGCTCTGGGTTTTAGTTGTGATTCTGATGCTGCTCTGGGCGGCGGGCACCTGCATTTACCTGCCGCCTGGTTCTCTGCAGCTTCTCTTTCTGAGCAAGCGGGCAGTGCTGGCCACCGCGTGGGCCGCCTGCCCTGGCGAGGAGCAGGAGCCGGTGACCCCGGAGCTGGCCCCACCCCCGGGCCTGTGACATCCTGCCCGGAAGGTCAGGGACCCTGCTCTGCACACGGCCGGGCACTGAACACACACAACCAGGGGCCAAGGCCACGGCCAGGAGGGCCGGTGTCTGTCCCCGTGCACCTGCTGCCTTCCGTCCTCTCCAGGTGGACTCGGCACAAAGCAGAGGGCTTCCTGCCAGGGCTCCCGTGGGCACGCCTGGAAACTTCGGGTCCCCCTTCTCCGGCGGCGGAGGCTCCTGCGCCCAGCGCACTGTGGGAGCCCGTGCTGTGCGCAAGCACACGTTTGCCAGCGTTCGGTGCATCATCCTGGAGGTCAGGACTGGCCGGGACTCACTTTCCATCAGTGCCGACCCCTGACATCACCAGGCTTCGTGCTTCTCTGGGACGGGCATCTGCTGGCGGTGCTCTCGGCCTCATCCCAGAGCTGCAGAGATGGGCGGGAGGGCACGCCACAGGCTGCTGGCTGGACAGCGTCCTCCAGTTCCACTCCTCGTGTCCTCCGCCAGAGTCCCTCGCGGCCCCCAGGTCCCTGCATTCCCAGCCTGTTGCCTAGTGGAGGATCCGGGAAGGCAGAACCTGGAAACAAAGACGGTGTTTGCACATGGATGGACTGAGACAGGGCGGCCAACTCCAGCCAGCGCTGCCTGGGAGGCGGGTCCCAGGAAAGTTGTGAAAACAGATGACCATCAGATTGGGGTGGGCTCGGGGCAGCAGGGACAGGAGGTCGGCCAGTCCAGCCGTCTGTCCACTGTCCGCAGGTGGGGCGGGACCAGACCCGGCCTCCCAGAGCCACTCGGAGCCGACGCCTGCTCAGCAGGTGATGGTTATGGGACCGTCCACTTGCCCGGGGCCATGGGCACCCAGACACTTGGCCTGGTGTTTATGGGTGTCTGGGTGAGATCAGCATTTGGATCTGCAGACGGAGCCAAGCAGGTGCCTCCTCAGGGGTGTGGGCCTCGTCTGCGGAGTGTGGAACAGAGCAGGTGGTGGCTGTCACTCTGAGCCTGAGCTGAGACATCATCTCCTCCTGCCCCTGCTGGGCCTTACACCCCTGCCCTCCTGTCTCCCACCTGCACATGAAGGCAGCTTGTGGGGCCCGTCAGCCTCTGGAATCCTTGAGCCCATTCTTTCCTGCCACGGAGCCGCCTGCACCCCCGCTGGTCTGTGTCCCCCACACACAGCCCCCTGCACCCCCGCTGGTCTGTCTCCCCCACACACACACACACACAGCCCCCTGCACCCCTGCTGGTCTGTCCCCCACACACACAGCCGCCTGCACCCCCGCTGGTCTGTCTCCCACACACACAGCCCCCTGCACCCCCGCTGGTCTGTCCCCCCACACACAGCCCCCTGCACCCCCGCTGGTCTGTCTCCCCCCCCACACACACACACAGCCCCCTGCACCCCTGCTGGTCTGTCCCCCACACACACACACAGCCGCCTGCACCCCCGCTGGTCTGTCCCCCACACACACAGCCCCCTGCACCCCTGCTGGTCTGTCCCCCACACACACAGCCCCCTGCACCCCCGCTGGTCTGTCTCACACACACACACACACACACACACACACACAGCCCCCTGCACCCCCGCTGGTCTGTGTCTCCCACACACACAGTCCCCTGCACCCCCGATGGTCTGTGTCCCACACACACACACAGCCCCCTGCACCCCCGCTGGTCTGTCCCCCCACACACAGCCCCCTGCACCCCCGCTGGTCTGTCCCCCCACACACAGCCCCCTGCACCCCCGCTGGTCTGTGTCCCACACACACAGCCCCCTGCGACCCCGCTGGTCTGTCTCTCTCTCTCACACACACACACACACACACACACACACACACACAGCCGCCTGCGCCCCCGCTGGTTTGTCTCCCACACACACAGCCGCCTGCACCCCCGCTGGTCTGTGTCCCCCCCACACACACACACACACAGCCCCTGCACCCCCGCTGGTCTGTCTCCCACACACAGCCCCCTGCACCCCCGCTGGTCTGTCTCCCCACACACAGCCCCCTGCACCCCCGCTGGTCTGTCTCCCCACACACAGCCCCCTGCACCCCCGCTGGTCTGTCCCCCACACACACACACAGCCCCCTGCACCCCCGCTGGTCTGTGTCCCACACACACAGCCCCCTGCACCCCCGCTGGTCTGTCCCCCACACACACAGCCCCCTGCACCCCCGCTGGTCTGTGTCCCACACACACAGCCCCCTGCACCCCCGCTGGTCTGTCCCCCACACACACAGCCCCCTGCACCCCCGCTGGTCTGTGTCCCCCCCACACACACACACAGCCCCCTGCACCCCCGCTGGTCTGTCCCCCACACACACACACAGCCCCCTGCGCCCCCGCTGGTCTGTCCCCCACACACACACACAGCCCCCTGCACCCCCGCTGGTCTGTCCCCCACACACACACACAGCCCCCTGCACCCGCGCTGGTCTGTCTCCCACACACACAGCCCCCTGCACCCCCGCTGGTCTGTGTCCCCCCCCCACACACACACACACAGCCCCCTGCACCCCCGCTGGTCTGTTTCCCACACACACAGCCCCTGCACCCCCGCTGGTCTGTGTCCCCACACACAGCCCCCTGCACCCCCGCTGGTCTGTCCCCCACACACACACACAGCCCCCTGCACCCCCGCTGGTCTGTGTCCCACACACACAGCCCCCTGCACCCCCGCTGGTCTGTCCCCCACACACACACACAGCCCCCTGCACCCCCGCTGGTCTGTGTCCCACACACACAGCCCCCTGCACCCCCGCTGGTCTGTCCCCCACACACACACACAGCCCCCTGCACCCCCGCTGGTCTGTGTCCCACACACACAGCCCCCTGCACCCCCGCTGGTCTGTCCCCCACACACACACACAGCCCCCTGCACCCGCGCTGGTCTGTCCCCCACACACACAGCCCCCTGCGCCCCCGCTGGTCTGTCCCCCACACACACACACAGCCCCCTGCACCCCCGCTGGTCTGTGTCCCCACACACAGCCCCCTGCACCCCCGCTGGTCTGTGTCCCCACACACAGCCCCTGCACCCCCGCTGGTCTGTCTCCCCACACACAGCCCCCTGCACCCCCGCTGGTCTGTGTCCCCCCCCCCACACACACACACACAGCCCCCTGCACCCCCGCTGGTCTGTGTCCCCCCCCCCACACACACACACACAGCCCCCTGCACCCCCGCTGGTCTGTTTCCCACACACACAGCCCCTGCACCCCCGCTGGTCTGTGTCCCCACACACAGCCCCCTGCACCCCCGCTGGTCTGTCTCCCCACACACAGCCCCCTGCACCCCCGCTGGTCTGTCCCCCACACACACACACAGCCCCCTGCACCCGCGCTGGTCTGTCTCCCACACACACAGCCCCCTGCACCCCCGCTGGTCTGTGTCCCCCCCCCACACACACACACACAGCCCCCTGCACCCCCGCTGGTCTGTTTCCCACACACACAGCCCCTGCACCCCCGCTGGTCTGTGTCCCCACACACAGCCCCCTGCACCCCCGCTGGTCTGTCCCCCACACACACACACAGCCCCCTGCACCCCCGCTGGTCTGTGTCCCACACACACAGCCCCCTGCACCCCCGCTGGTCTGTGTCCCACACACACAGCCCCCTGCACCCCCGCTGGTCTGTCCCCCACACACACAGCCCCCTGCACCCCCGCTGGTCTGTGTCCCACACACACAGCCCCCTGCACCCCCGCTGGTCTGTCCCCCACACACACAGCCCCCTGCGCCCCCGCTGGTCTGTCCCCCACACACACAGCCCCCTGCACCCCCGCTGGTCTGTGTCCCCACACACAGCCCCCTGCACCCCCGCTGGTCTGTGTCCCCACACACAGCCCCTGCACCCCCGCTGGTCTGTGTCCCCCCCACACACACACACACACAGCCCCTGCACCCCCGCTGGTCTGTTTCCCACACACACAGCCCCCTGCACCCCCGCTGGTCTGTCCCCCACACACAGCCCCCTGCACCCCCGCTGGTCTGTCCCCCCACACACAGCCCCCTGCACCCCCACTGGTCTGTCCCCCACACACACACACAGCCCCCTGCACCCCCGCTGGTCTGTCCCCCCACACACAGCCCCTGCACCCCCGCTGGTCTGTCTCCCCCCCCACACACAGCCCCTGCACCCCCGCTGGTCTGTCTCCCACACACACAGCCCCCTGCGACCCCGCTGGTCTGTCTCTCTCTCACACACACACACACACACACACACACACACAGCCGCCTGCGCCCCCGCTGGTTTGTCTCCCACACACACACACACACAGCCCCTGCACCCCCGGTGGTCTGTGTCCCCACACACAGCTCCCTGCGACCCCGCTGGTCTGTCTCTCTCTCACACACACACACACACACACACACACACAGCCCCCTGCACACCTGCTGGTCTGTCTCCCCCCACACACACAGCCCCTGCACCCCCGCTGGTCTGTGTCCCCCCCCACACACACACACACACAGCCCCTGCACCCCCGCTGGTCTGTGTCCCCACACACAGCCCCTGCACCCCCGCTGGTCTGTCTCCCCACACACACACACACACAGCCCCTGCACCCCCGCTGGTCTGTGTCCCCCCCCCACACACACACACACAGCCCCTGCACCCCCGCTGGTCTGTTTCCCACACACACAGCCCCCTGCACCCCCGCTGGTCTGTCCCCCCACACACAGCCCCCTGCACCCCCGCTGGTCTGTCCCCCCACACACACACACAGCCCCCTGCACCCCCGCTGGTCTGTCCCCCCACACACACACACAGCCCCCTGCACCCCCGCTGGTCTGTCCCCCCACACACAGCCCCCTGCACCCCCGCTGGTCTGTCCCCCCACACACACACACAGCCCCCTGCACCCCCGCTGGTCTGTCCCCCCACACACACACACAGCCCCCTGCACCCCCGCTGGTCTGTCCCCCCACACACAGCCCCCTGCACCCCCGCTGGTCTGTCCCCCCACACACACACACAGCCCCCTGCACCCCCGCTGGTCTGTTTCCCACACACACAGCCCCCTGCACCCCCGCTGGTCTGTCCCCCCACACACAGCCCCCTGCACCCCCGCTGGTCTGTCCCCCACACACACACACAGCCCCCTGCACCCCCGCTGGTCTGTCCCCCACACACACAGCCCCCTGCACCCGCGCTGGTCTGTCCCCCACACACACACACAGCCCCCTGCACCCCCGCTGGTCTGTCCCCCACACACACACACAGCCCCCTGCACCCCCGCTGGTCTGTGTCGCCCACACACACAGCCCCCTGCACCCCCGCTGGTCTGTCTCACACACACAGCTGCCTGCACCCCCGCTGGTCTGTGCCCCCCCCACACACACACACAGCCCCTGCACCCCCGCTGGTCTGTGTCCCACACACACAGCCCCTGCACCCCCCGGTGGTCTGTGTCCCACACACACAGCCCCTGCACCCCCGCTGGGCCCGGCTGATGCGGGCACCGCCTCAGGCCCAGGGAGCTGCCAGCCCCTCCGCCTGGCCCTGGCTCTGCACAGAGGCGTCAGTGATGTCTCCGGCCCCAC